>BHFT01057295.1:0-53606 GCA_004320025.1 Laticauda laticaudata
TAGGATGGTGGATATTTTTCTGTTTGTGCAGAATGCTGTCTTAATGTTGTGTTTTTGGAGGATCTTGCTGATTTTTTTAGATATATATATGTATAATAAATTTCTTGGCACTGGATAAGGAAATTCACAAAGTGAAGTGGGATATCTAACACATATTCTTGTTGGGTGGATTCTCTTACCCTATCTCTGGTTAATGTTTGTGCCCTGTTTTTATGAACAATCCAAATATATCCCGGGGGCTGAATCCAAGCCTCTCCATCAACTTGCACAGGGACTCCCTCATCTCCCAGGATTGCAATCTTCACAGTTCGACACTAAAAAAAAAATCTAGTGTTAATTACATCCTAAAAATTTAAAAGCAACTTACAAAACAATGTCTGCTATATGCTACCTCAAAATATATTTTATATGTCAATAAGATTTCCCCAAAAATGGTATTACTGCTCATAGTAACTGTAGGAATTTCTAAAATATAGCTACAATAGAGCATTATTTAGAAACCAACCTATGTTGAACGTTGTTGATTACTATCTTTACTAATTCTTGAACCTTTAAATTCTGTCCTTTAAATTGAACCTTTAAATTCTTTAAATCTGTAAAAGGTTTAACTTTTATATAATACTCAATTTTCTATAATCTTCTCAAAGGAAATAATCTTATGGATAAAAATAAGCCAAGTAAACACCTGGGCTATCCGATGATGCTGAAGATTAATTACACGAGAGACAGCCATCTGCATACTTCCAAATACTGCAACCACTTCTAGGATCTTATCATCAAAAGATGGAGCTGTAAAAGTCTTTAATAACAAAGAGAATTAAGCAAATTAGAGTTGCTTTAACTATAATAGATTTCTTTTGCTCCCAATCATGACAAACAAGCAAGCAATATACAGGCATATTATCCTTTAAAAAGCATGTGTATTGTAATTCTATAGAAAATGGAACAAAATAATATATTTTTCGTTCTTAAAGTAAAATAAAAAATGACAAATGCAAAAGAAGCAGATTTTATTTCTCATGTTACCACTGATGACTTCATCTTATTGCTAGTCAAAAAAAATATAGAAAGGAGAATATTATTGAGTTCATGAAATTATGAAAAAATGGAAACTTGAGTGGAAAAGTGCTTTGTTTCAGTATTTTTTTCAAAATATGTCAAAAAATGATGAAAAGGTGAGAAATACTTACGTCATCTTCTTTAGTTCCTCCCCAAAAGTTTGTGCCTCCTGCATAGCTAGGGATGTTGAGGACAGCAATTCCTTGAAGACTGGGCAAAGGGATTGGACGCCCATCACACTATATGATACAAAGCCAATTTTATGTGAATTTTTAACCACAGTTTCATAGTCTTGATTAGTAAACCACCTTTAAAATGCTAGAGAATGTAGGCAACTGCTCAAAATTAATTTGGGAAATTAATTTAATTCATTTCTACACATTCCATATGCTATTACTACAAAGCCCTCTTCTACTGATGAAAGGAAAATATTTATAATTAAAAAATTTTTAAGAAATATCTTAATATTTCTCACCAATGAGCTGGTTCCTGTGTAGACATTAGCATTTGCTTAAAGAAGAACCTGAAACCTTTTCCTCATCTTTCTATCAAAATAAAATAATGAAGGGGAATTTATTGCAATCTTTCTTAAAAATTCTAAAGTCATTTCTAAATAACTTCTATTATAGATACATGAAAATGAATTAAAGATCCAGTACATTTTTAATAATGTGAATAGGTCCATCAATTTTAACAGGGTGGTTTCATTTAACATAATTTTGCATAAAAATATAAATAATTTGTTACACTCAGCAAATTCAGCATTCTGTATTTGTATCAGTAAGCATCAGTGAAATAGAGCAAAAAGTTAGATGGTGCAGAACATTCAAAGAGCACTTCACAAAGTGTCAAAATGCATTTCCTCAAAGTACTAAAACAGCTGAGCCCTCCAGTAGTTTCAGGCTGGTTGTTTTGGGGTCTTTCTCAGATTGTTTCAACTTATCTGCTCATGCACAGTTAGTCTGTTTAATCAGCGGTCCCACTGGAAGAGTTGTGCATGTAGTCTGGGAAACCCTCTAAAACAGCTATGCTGAGCTTTGTAGAGAAATGGCTGTTTCAAGAAAGGCATTCCATTCACAGAGGCATGTTGTCAGTGTTTTGAAAATCCTAGTAATTTACAGAAAACTATTTTTCTGTAGTTTTTGGCCATTCAAGTATGTTTAAAAGATGTCTTATAACATGAAAATCACAAACTATAGCACATAATCAAAAAGTTAATCTCTTCACTTCAAATAATTGTTCAAAAGGCTAAGGCTATTTTAAATACATTACCTCTAACAAAACTTTCTGTTCTAAGTTTTTGTAAGTTCTGTGAAGCAGCTCCTTTGTCCCAAGAACTCCATACCACATCATATTTTTTGTACGACTTCTGGTAATGGAAAATATAAATAAAATTAAATATATCAAAATTATCACTAAAAATGTCACCAATACTAATACAACAATAAATATTAAAAGAAGCATAGAATTATATTTGTAGTTGATAGGGAAAAAAAGTTTAAAACAATCTAAAATAGATTGCAGTACCTGCATTTCTCTGGATGTTCATCACGCTTGTTGTTGAAATCCAAAGAAATCTTTGCATCCAAGCCAATTCCAAAATAATTATTCATGACACATTTCTCTATGTAGCAATCACTGCAAGATGAATTATGTCATAAACAAATTGTTTTCATGTGATGGTATAGTGTAGTATCCTCTATTTTCTATCCACTTGCAACACTGTATTTATTTATTCATTTACTTACTTACTTATGTACTCATGTACTTCCTTACATTCCACTCAACTCACTCTTACAAAAACTCTGGATGGCATCACACACACACACACACACACACACACACAGGTACACTCTCACAAAAATGACTTCCATTGAATAAAGAAGAAAAAGAACTAAAAACAAAATCGAAGCTGAACGAACAACAATATATGAATTTGTTCTTGGAGATATCAGAAATGTGGTTGGCCAAAATTGAACAATAAAGAGAAATATAGTGAACAGTGGTGGTGTAGACTATATCCTCTAGCTTTATCCTGTTTCTAATTTCTTTTGCTTACTCAGTGTTCTTTTTCTGAGCTCAGTATGCTCAACCTGATTGTTGTAATGGCTACATATTTATGTATGCATATAATTTAAAGGTATTTTTAGCCTTCTTTGTATTCCAGCTAGTAACAAATATTAAATATATAACATCTTTATTTTAACTTATATAGTTAGTAATGAGAACACTCACAGATTCTCTGGCTCAGGATTAAATGGATCTGCGTTGATCAATAACCGGCTGATGACAGAACCTCCTGGCAGAGAACCAGATGTCCCAGCACGGATATCTGCCAATAGAATGCAGAAGTTACAGGAAATACTATACAAGAAGTGTGGCAGAACAAAGCAGATTTACAAATTAAGTTTACCTGCAAAATCAACAAATTATTACTTCTAAGTATGAAAGATCATCTCACGTTTCTACTATAGTTGAAAGGTAAAGAAACAGAACTTGATTTTTTTAAATAAAACAATTAAGTTTAGTACTAGTCCTACACAGAAAGAGATTCAAGCACATTTTCAGTACACACAAAGAGATTCCAACACTTTTTCCTGTATTTTCCCTGATTCTTCGAGCAGAAAGCGGTAAACGATTTCCACGTATCTTTGAAAGCAAAGTTTGCTTCACTGTTTTCAAACATTATCCTGATTTAAAACAGCACACGGTGTTAACTGTATCTATATTTAACAAGGATGATTTTTGCAAAACAACTATAATGGTGGATACATTTTCTGGACCTCATAGTGATTAAGGTTATTTGATTTATGTGATCACCGCTGACTCTCTGAAACAATGTGAAATACAGTAGAAAAACTTTTATTTGTATAATCATGCAGTCCTATTTCAATTAGATGGGAAGAGTGCTATTGAACTCACGAGGGTAGAGGATCTTTGCATTCAACATTGGCAAGCTGTCCCGGTTTCCTGCTTGTGGAGGAAGAGAGGAAGAGCTTCCTACTGATATACTTCCTTTACTTATTAGTCTTTCACAAGGAGACTTGATTACTGAAAAATATAAAAAAGGCTTTAGAAATTACAGCATACTACAGCATACTACTAATACTATAAATATATAATAATAAATTATTTTCATCTATTAGTCAGTTAGTTAGTGGGATAACTAGTGGGATACCCGAAGGAAGCTGAACAGCACACATGTAAGTACCCGCAAAAGTTTAAAAACAAACACACACACACACACGTTGATTTGTGTTTTAAATGTATGTCAAATAAATGTTTTTTTCGAGAATAAAAAAAAAAGATTGCAACTGAAGAAAAGTATACTTAAATTTGACTTAATACAGAACAGAACAAAATGCTTTAATATTGGATATACTGAAGTACAGGTACCTCTTGACTTACAACCATTCATTTAACAACAGTCTGAACTTATGAGGGCCATAGAATGGGGTTTTCATGGCTTATAAAATACCTCTGGCCACTGAAAAATGTTGCAGCACTGCCAACCCAGCAGTCACGTTTGACATCTGATTGTTCGCACTTATGGCCGGTTGCCAAGTGCCCTGTGATCATGTGATTGCCACCTGCAATATTCTCTACTGGCTTTTCCAAAAAGTTAATTAGGAAGTCAACAGGGAAGGTTGCAAGCTGCTGCTGCCTACCATAGAGTTGTGAGTCCCTCCTTGCAGGCACTTCTTTGAGAGAGGAAAAACTACCTGCTGGGAGGGAATTTTAGCTCTGTATGGAGGTGAAATTACAAATCCAGTTTCAGGTAGTTTACACTTTCTTGTATTATCTGAAGAAGGTGAACTCCTCTAGCAGGCTGCAGAAACAGAGCTCAGATCTTGAAGATCTAAGCTCCATTCCTTTGGAAGAGTTCCCTTCTGTGTAGTTCTTTTGTTTTATTAAAACCAGAATAATCTATTGAGTTAAACTTTTATAATCATTCAGCAGAGATCATACAGTACTTGAAAAGAACAAACTTTTATGAAATTTGTCAAGTAGGCTCTAGAAAGATGCTCATAAGGAAACTGAAAATAAATCGCTTGGTCTACAGAAGAAGTTTACCTTTTCGATGGCTTCTCCCTTTTGGAAATCCATAGTTGCCAATGTGTGAAGACTGTAAATTGATTTTGTTCTCATTCCTTAGATCCTTTCCTTCTTCAGCAGTTGAAAAGCCCAGAAGAAAGTTTGCCTGTTCTTGGGTTTGAGCATTCTGTTCATCAACAGCTACAAAGTAAAACAGAAATAGAGTCAGGTGTCTTTGCTTATGCTGTATTGAAGTTAGCTTTATTGAATGGGAGAATGCTCAAATCACTGGTTATTTTGTTTTTATCATTTGTTTTTAACAATACTCCCTAAAAGAAAGATTAGGTTGCTTATTATTTTTTAGTAAATATGCAATGCAGTGTAAAGTTGTTCTTGTGAAAGTTATAGTATGGTGGACTGGGACATATTACCAGCAGTAATAACTATAGGGTAAGGGTGAAAGATTTCAACCCCACCCTATACAAAATATCTGCATCAGTTGAGAAGATAATCAATGTTCCATCAAGAAAGGGGGAGATTATAGAACATACAGCAGTGGCACCAGAAGTAGCCTTTTAGCAATTAAAGGAAAAAATATAAAATTTTATATTTTATAAAAATATAGAGTGGTATTTGCTTTCAAGAATAAAAAATATATCTGGAGAGATTGAAAATATTATTTCAATCTGGAATATAACTTCCTGTGCTGTACATGGATAGTATGATACCCCATTGCTGAAAGTTGTTCCAAACAATAACGTGGTAGAACATCCAGCACAAGAGGACACTTAAGAGCAGTTTATAAAATCATTTTGAAAATGCAAACAATTTTGAAAATGCAAACAAATGAGGGAAACTTCTGGCACACTTAGCAGAAGAGAGGGAGGAAAGTGATTAAAAATGAACACTGGAAAAGGTCTTCTGTACATACATAGCACAAGTCCAGAAGCTCTTTAAGTATCTGGACTGAAGTAGCATATCTGAAAAAGCCTTTTAACTAAAGCATTATAAATTGAAGCACCCTTTTGAAACTCTATACAGCACTTTTGGAAACCAAATAATTTTTTTTTAAAAATAACCCACCTTTTTAATTGAAAAAAACACTATGTAAAACTGGGTTATAACTAGTAATATAATGTATGATTATATTATTTACTATTCATTTATTTGGAATTAAAATTTTATAAATCACCAGGTCCAAATGCCACATTACCAAGAATTTTAATATTAGTAATTAATTATTTATAGCATTTGATTCTACAGGAAAGTATTATTATAGAGCTTAAAATGGATACAAAAAGTGCATCCATTTATTATTGCTTCTATTCACATAATTTTAATGTTATTGTTATTAATTATTGATTTTATTGCTATTATGTTTTATTTTTAAAAAAATATTATTTATGTATTGTATTATTATACTGGAATCTGATTTTGAAAATCCTTAAAAAGCTGGTATAAATAAATAAGTGAAATACAACCATGCTGAATCTTCTGACAAAAAAGCACTCATTGAAACCAGTCCCACCATTCTCAGAAAGTTACAAACATTTTGTAACTTGTAAATTATTGTCTGAAGACACTAGAGGGCACATACTTGACAAATGTGAAACAAGACCTACCAAAGGTAAATTAGCTTGGCTTTTATAAAGATAATTCTTGCCTTGTTAAAATTTCTGGATGTTTTCAAGAATTGGTAAATATGAAAATATGATGCTTTGGTCTACACTGGACATCGTGACATTAGATGGATAGTCCAAATTTGCTATGAAATTAATTAGTTGCTTTAGAATAATACAATTTTAAAAACACAGCACTTCTATTTTAAGAATACAGCCCTTAAATCCCAAGTCTATAGAAAGATAATAAAAAGATAATTATTTTAGGCAATAGCTGAATTACCTTTTTCTGCATGCTCAATAATTTGACGAATGGCTTTTTTTAGACTGTTGGCTCTCAGCATTAGCTGTTCACGTGGTCTGAATATCTGAGGACGAGCAATACAGGATGACCCTGCTGACAGTTCAGAAGTATCACAAGCAATGCCAGAACCATCACCATCTTCTGTTTCTTCTGCAATGGTGGGAGGTGGATTTGGCAAAGATGATGAAGCTTGAGATTCTTCATTCAGTGTCTTCAAAAGTGAGTCCAGCTTCTCTTTCAAAACAGAGCACTAAAAGTAGAAAAAAAATGTGTACAGTTATTGTATAGCATGGATCTATGTGTGTATGAGAGAAAGAAATGGAAATGTTTTTTTCCAAATACCTTCCTGGCCATGACTTCTGACTCGTCTGAACTTTCTGGTGCTCTTTCATATGCTTTCCCTACTCGAGCTACAAAATCTTTCACGGTCTCACAGAGCACCCTAAAGAAGGCAAAAGAAATATGCAGTATTAATCTGTTCTCTAGCTTCTATTAGATAAGCTTCTTCTTAGTACTTACTTGGCTGATGAGATGACCACCGAATGTTGGTCAGATGTCAAAATTTTGGATAAATGAGCAGCCACAGAGTCTTCATAGAAAAGTATCTGTTGTACCTTGTGAAAGCAGACAGAGAAAATTGAATTATTTCTGCCAAAATGCAAAACACAAAATTAGAACTAATCTGTACATGCTCAATACAGATGGAGTCATTATTTCAATTTAATCTATGGAGAACATTATATAATATAGCACAACTTGATAGAAAAGCCTCTTTTCTGATGGGGGCAGATTACATTTAAAAAATAAAAATAAAAATTACAGCATATTTAGACAAGGGAGGTGACTGCAGTAAAACAAGAATGGGGAACATGTGAACATTTAGATGTTCACTATATTGTGATTTGACAATTTTGGAATCTGAAAATTGAAAGATTTATCTTTATCTTCTCCTATTTTAAACTTCAAATCTCTATTCAATTATTTTGTTTAGACCTCTATGAATACGTTTCACCTACATAAAGCACCATAATCTCTCTTTAGTGCTCTGAAGATTATATATTTTAATGCTCTTTCATGTCATATGAATTTTTGCTTTATTTTGTTTACCACATTACCTCAGTTTTTCAGCTTAATTTTATTACTTTACACTTTCTTTTGTTTAATAGTTACTTACCTCAGAATTTTCACTAAAGTCTTCAAGAACAGCAGTTGCTGATATTTGACGAGGGAGCTTTGTTTCGTAAACCATAATGCTCCATCTAGTAAAAAAGATTTATTACACAAATTATTACAAATCAAATTCTGCTTACTATTAAAAATGCATATCAGATACAGCTCATTTTGATCTTTACTGATTGAGGTACAAAATGTGTGAGTTCAGGATCAGTAAGCATGAATATTCACAGGTCATATATGTTTACCTACATATAGATAACATACATAAATACACATGTATTATATTCATGCAGAGTAAGCACTGAAGTTCATTTTCTACATTCAGTAAAATGGTCTTAAATTACCGGCAAAATATAACAGTAATATTTATCCGAAGCAATTCCTACTATGCTTAAGAAATTCTGAATACACAAGAGACATTAATCATAATTACTGTACATAGTCATTACATAAGTATTGATTGTTACAGAAATCATAACATTTTAAATACCATACTAAAAACAGAGTAATGCTTCTTAGTTTAGCATTTAATGCATAATTATTAAGTAGTATGTAACTAATATTGTTGCAGAGCAAGACATATATCCTGATAATATTTTCAGGCTTTACTATTCTGCATATTACCGTTTATAATACCCAAGCAAATCAGATAATGCACATAAAAATTATAAATCAAACAAATTAGATTAATACTTTCTTTAAAAATATCTGTTTCAGTATTAACAGACATATACTTATTTTAGCTTAGAATATAAAAGCTTTTACTTAAACAACCATTTTCAGGACTACAGAATCGCACACTATAGCAACTGATCCTCCTATATAATCAAGCTTTGTTAAGAGACTTGTAAAATTTAAGACATTTAAACATAATTCACAATTATTAATCATGTTGCAAGTCAGATTCCATCTCATAATGAAGAAATATATTCAAGCTTGCATACAGTTTTCATAAAACTGTACCTCTAGGCCTTTTATATCAACTTTATATCAAGCTGATGTTCTTACTTAGGTCTTCTAAAGTGGCTGATCTTTTCTGGTGTTATGTTCAGATTCAGAGTGAAAAGTAGAGAACTAACCAAAAGAGAACTATTTCTTAATAGGGGTGGATGGCAAACTAATTTTGATTACAGATGTTATTAACAGTGCGTTTAATCTCTGGTCAATAATGTCATTTACCTATCAAGCATTTTGGTACTGGCCCTTTCCAGCTTTTCCAATATTTGAGGAAGCTGAGTATCATCATCACAAGCAGATCCCCAGCCTAACACACGTGCAAGGTCGTTGCCGGTACCTAAAGGCAAGACTCCCAACTGGCACTAAATATAGGAAAGGAAAAATAAAAGCATGGCATAACCAAAAGAGCTTCATTGAAAACAGAGAGAAACTATCTAAAGAGAAACACTGAAGGAACTCATTCTAATTTCATTAAAGCAGAAAAACACATGAAATAAAATTACATGATTAAAAGGTTAATGTGTCATTCATATTATATCCATATTTTTGCATGTTCTCCTTTTTATTCTTTGCCAACTGGAGTTTCCTCAGTGAGTATCTAATTTGTGCACTCCCTTTATATATATGGTATTTATTAAAATATTTTTTCTGCATCATTCTTTTATTTGGTCAAAAGGGCTTATTTGAAGTCTTTTTTCATCTTTTCAATCCTCACTGTAATTTTAGGATTGCATGAATGCATTATTATATAATCTTTATTTTAATTTTTTTCTGAGTATCTAAATTTTTTGTTTTCCTTTTTTACAGGCCTGGCAACAACCAAAACAAAGCTGCTATTTCTTAATAGGGGTGGATGGCAAACTAATTTTGATTACAGATGTTATTAACAGTGCGTTTAATCTCTGGTCAAAGTTTAACATTTTAGTTTTATTGCTACAATACTGTTGCTATTGTGTTTGATACAATAAGTATTTGTGCTTAATTAGGAGTACCTTCTAAGAAAATAGCAGCCTGGGATAATATGTCAAGACAGAAGTCCATTTGCCAGGCTGTTTATGTACAGCTAATTAACAACATAAGACTTCCCAATTTTATTATGAAAGTGTGGCTAAGGATTGGGAATTGCAATGATCTAAAAAATTCCTTATGGTGACCAACTCTGTATAAATTGCTAGTTGTATAGGAGAATACCCTTGGATTTTCAAGGATTTATGATTTTATCACTAAGTCCCCTACAAATCAATAAACAAATTGCTGCAATCCATGTTAAAATTGAAAACCCCATGTTTGCCATATAAACTTTCAAGTTCAGACACTTCATTATTTTTCATAACATTTTGGCATGAATGACATTTGCCTTTGGGGGGATTTATTCTTTTTCACATAGGGATAAACATTCTGGGATTAGAAAGGCACCTGTTTATGGAGACTGAGACTATCAATTTCAGAGAGAACCCATCCAACGCTTCCATCCCCACCACACACCAGAATTCGGAAAGTGTCGAATTTCTGAAATAAACGTAAACTGCACAGGGGAAAAAATACCATTAAAGATATTATTCAAATTTGAGAATGCTAGGAATTAAAATCCACTATTTATTTTCTGCACAGAAATAATGCAAAACATTTATTAGATTTGTTAATTAAGTTGAATAAGTTCCGAGCTACAGGGTCATGTAATTAACAAAGTACATCTTTATTAAGCAGTACATCTGCTTAAAAAAAACACCAAGTTTTTTGCATTCCAACACACACATGATATTATGGAGCCTTGTAAAGGAGAAGTTAGGTATTTTTATGCTAGATGTGAATGGAATAAATACACATTGGACAACTGGTCAATGAATGAGCACTTGCTTTGCATGCAAAGATGTTAAATTAAAGGCCCTCAGTGGCAAATTTTATGGTACCAGGATGTATAAATAATTTGAAATGATGTAAAATATCTTCATAAGTATGAAAAAATTCTTATTCAAAAACATAATTAAAAATCAATCAGAACAATTCAGTATAAGGAAATGTCAGCAGTTCTGAGAAGACTGCCTTTTTGTTTAATATCGCCCATACCTATTGATAAAATATACTCACCAAAATAATGTAATAATGGCAGTGCAATATTTCTTAGGAACAAATTTTGAAATATAAAGGTAAGCTCAATATGAATGTGGACAAAACATAACATTTTGTTTTGAGTCTGAAACAAACACTGCATTTCAGAAGTTCAGACAAACCATTTTAGGAAGATTGTGATTTGGCAAAAGTACCAGGTTTCAATAAAAAGTCTGGAAGGTTGCTGTAACAGAATAGGGCAGTGCTCTCTTCTTTTGCACTCTCTCTTCCCAATGCTCACTATTCACTCTTAGTTAGCATTCATTTATTCTCCTGTTCTCACCTATCTATTCAATCCCCTCAATTTCCCAGCTATTATGTTTTCCTATCTTTCTTGAACTATGTGCCATTCATCACTCAATAGTCCTATTTTTTTTTCTGCTCTTCCACTGCTGAAAAATTTTGGTCTGTAACACAACTCCATCTCCAGATCAAACATATACGCTTTAGCTGTATGCCCATATTTCAAACTGTTCCAAATTGGTTATTCTAAGCACAAGGTAAGAATGGTTAAATTTTAAAAATAGAATACAATTTGCCTACCCAAGATGAGGTCCTCCATTCATAAGATCAAAGACTTGTGCGGGATTTAACAGCTGTTTGAATCTTCGTAGGAACTTTACACCCTGGTTGTCTCCACTTTTTGAATTGACAAAGACCAACAAAGGGCTTGTACAAGATGGGGGACAAGTGGCTTTCCAAAAACCTGGGGGGAAAAACAATGATTGAGGAAGATTAATCATTAAACATTTATAGAAAATTAATTATAACTCTTGTTTTACCATTATGGCCTCACCTAAAAGATAAAACAAACTAACTTTAAAAAATTATTTTAGAAGTAGTTTGAAACAGAAGTATATAAAATGCAGATCAGATTTGCAATAAAATGTTGCAGTGGAAAACATTTTTAAGGGTCCAGATACCCAGAATATTCTATTTCTTCCTTCCCATCACCAGGTATTCCAGTTCTTTCATATAACTGTAGCTCAGTATGCCATAAGCAATAGATATGTTCAGTGATCAGAGAATACTTCTTAATTCCTGCTCTTGTTCTTTCTGTGACAACACTGACAAGTAGTAGCAACTGTAATGACTTACCATCAGAATCAATGCTGTTTAGAGCTGTGGGAGGGATGACAGACACTTTACAAAGGCCAAGGGGACATTTTGTTGGTAATAGGTCTCTGCATGAGGTATGTACCTATAACAATAAAATCACATGCACTAAATTTTGTAGTGCCTGGTTTCTGATTTTTATTTGCTTTTCTAATATTTTTCCCACACAATAATACACACATAAAATATCACAATATTTATTATGTTTAAGATTTGCATTGAGGATACAGTGATACATCTAACATTGTTCAGTATTAGTATACCATATAATCAAGGTATGCCTTGCCAAAACACAAGAGAGCCTATTAAGACAAGGCCATAGTTAAGTTTCAAATTCCAAATTTGAAAGAATTCAAGAACATTCATTACTTTTTCAAATGGAATTTTTTTAACACGGCACTTGTAAACAAGCCAACTGTTTATTAAATCTCATTTATTCAACTTAAGAAAATTCTTGGTGCTAACATTATTGCAGCTTGACACTCCTGGTCATAATTGTTCCACATTTTATTATGAATAGCATTTTCTCATAACTACGTAGAAGAATGGTATTTTGCAAAAAAGAAAAAAAACTTGAAATGCTTCCTCAACTTAAAAAAATACACCTGTAACATATACCAAAGGAGAGCTGAATAACTCAACAATGCACCATAATAACTTACCATGGCTTTGCACCAAAGACAACGCCAGTCTTGCAAGCGTAGGACACTGCCACACGTTTTATCACACACTGTACATTTGGCACTCACAGGTAGGTTTCCTTCCAGCCACTGATGTGGCATTGAAATCTGTTAAATCAGAATTTATTTTTTTAACAAGACAGGTTTAAGAGCCATTACAATATAAACAGATATTTCTTCACAAATCCCTTATTTTATAACACTTTCAATAATAGCATATATTCAAATAACTTGGAATATAAATCTGCCTTCTTAAATGTTTAAAATAGCTCTGGTGGATTATATAAAGATTGTAGGATAGAGTGCATATATCCAGGCAGGTTTTTACAAAACTGCTTTTCAGCTTACCAGTTCATCTGGTAATGTTCCCATGAAAACTAAATAGTGAACTGTACTTTCTTCTTTTCCTGAAATTTCTCTTATGCTGCTATTTAGAAAAAATGAGAAACAAGGTACTCTTCTCTTGCTTCTTAACATATTCAAATATTAGTGCAACTTCCAGTAATATATGTCTGTCTGTCTGTCTCTCTCTCTCTCTCTTCCCCTCCTTCCCTCTGTCTCTCTCTCACTCCCTAAATCAGGAGTCTCACAAAGAAGGCAGATTATATTTCTGCTAGGGTTTTAAAAAGGTAGGAAGCAGCAGCAGAGATTTTACTTGAAGCTCTTTTTTTTACAGCAGTATCAATTAGAGAAGCACTTCTATACCATACTTTATCCATCTACCATGGGGCTCAAAGAACACAAAATATCTTTTTTCAGTCTCACTACTGCTAGGATTAACTAGGGTTTATTGTTTGCACACACATGAATGAAAAAAGGGACCACCTCTTTTTCAAGGCTTATTGAAGAATCAGGCAAGATATTCTTCAAATGTCTGTTTGGCATTTCTTTGATTATTGGCTTGATATATTTCCATCGTTTCAAGAGCACCAAAAATTTCTAACCTCAGGAGTAGCTGTCATTTTAAATAAACAGTATACAATAGTTTCTGAATTGGCTGAAGTGGGAACATCATAGAAATGTGTTAGAAAAAAATAAATACTCCCGCACTCCAGAAAGTTAAAAATATCCCGAACTGAAATCTTCGGAGTATCTTCGATATCTTTGGTAAAAACCACCCTTTGAAAAATGCTATTTTACATACCCCATCTTCCTCTTCAATTATATCCTTCCCAATGGATGCCAGCGTTGTCCACTTGCAGTTATTAGTTGCCCGGACAGCACATCTCTTATGAGCCTTAAATTTGCACACTAACAACAACAAAAAGTGTGTGAACATTGGGAAAAGCACATAATGAATTAAGCTGTGAGAAATTGTATTTCCCATCTTTTGTATTCCTCATTTATGGTGTCTGTTTTTGTTTATTTATTTTTATTTTTGGGCCAGTATCTATCTTACTGGCAGAATCAAGAATTCATAAACTGGAAGCACATATAGAATCAAAACCTAACATGTTTTACTCTGTACTACAACCATTCAATTTTTTATGAGTTTTATGAGTTTCTTTGCCAATATCAGGATATGAAATCCAATACTTCTTTTTATTCTATTAAAATTATTTTATTATTATTATCTATTTAATGGATAATAGATTTTATAAGTTATTGTAAGCCCATAATTTCATGTGCCAATGAAGATATTATATAAAAATATTTACCTTCACAAGAGAGTCCATGAGATGTGACCCCAGATAATGCCTCTCGACACACATTGCAGTATGTTGGACGTGCATGTGAGCAAGCATACCAGTTATGCATTCCTGAAAAATGGTCCATACTGTACTGGGTAGACTGTAAATTAAAAGAAATCCTAAGATGATTTAAACATAAATGTAACTTAAAATAAAACACTCATTTTAGCTTTATGAATCAAGTTTTGTGTCAATACAAATTTTATTAAATACAGAAAAACTGAGGTATAAGGATGCCGTTTTTTAATTCAAGTAAGAGAAAAAAGGCACTCAGTATAGTGGGGATACTGTAAGAAATGAATCAATATTTTTATCTAACATTACCTCAAAATGTTCACGATTCTGTACAGTTTTTAGTGCAGCAATCCAGTCTTCCATTTCTTTTCTATTGTCAGCACATAAGATGAGTTTTCGACATGGGGTAATAACCTGTAAAGTAAGAACATTGTGTCCAAACCCTAGAAATACTAGAAGAGAAGCGAAACAACAAACACCTACCTTATTAGTTTCTATTTTCAAAACGGCAGACTACTTTATCAGAGGTTCTGATTCTGGAGAGATAAAGTATCCTATGATACTCTAGTTAACACTTTTATGTAGTTTATGGGAAACTGTCCAGAGTGATTCTGGGTAAATATGTCAGTGCAACATATAATCAGAGTATTAGTATATGATTAAAGATACAAGTGAGCAGAGATATCCTACTGCGCACATTATCAGTCCCCCCCAATTCTACATAAAACTTTCACTCAAACTCACGTCTCTGAGACATGAAGACACATTTACATACTATAATAGAGTTTAAAACAATTTCTGAGGAAACAAAGTAGGCTATTTTAAAGGTTTACACGAAGAGAGTTAAAACTCAAGAGATTATCTTGAGAACAGAAACAATAACAACTATAAAATCTCCAAGGCTATTCCTATCCTAACTTTGAACTGCTCCAAACATTATCCATTCATTATAATATAGCAGCATGATATCCTCCAAACCACTACTACCACCATAGGTATACAATTTGCCTTGCTTCAATTGATAAATCCCTCATTTTCAAACAGTAAAATATTTGCATTCCTATGTTAGAGAAATAAATCCATTCTTCAGCTTTTGAAATATGTGCCATGCACGATAAATAATACTATGTGTTTTATAGATACATATACAAAGAGAGGTCAATGAAAGTAATGAGCTGTATTACAGTATAATTACACACATACACATACACAACACACACACACACACAAGCTGTGGTGGCGCAGTGGTTAGAATGTAGTACTGCAGGCTAATTTTGCCAACTGCTAGCAATTCAATCGTGACCAACTTAAGTTTGACTCAGCCTTCCATCCTTCCAAGGTCAGTCAAATGAGGACCCAGATTGTTGGAGGCAATATGCTGACTCTGTAAATCGCTTAGAGAGGGCTGTAAAGCAATGTGAAGTGGTATATAAGTTTAAGTGCTCTTGCTTCTGCTTTAATTTCTCATTTGTATGACTATATATCGAATATGACCTAACTAGTTCCAAAATAAGAATGTATTTTAACATGCACATGTACACACTTTACAGAAACATACCAATATCCATTCTCTGCCTTCTGTTTTACTTTCCAGTCATCCTAAATATAACAGAACAATTACTTTTCTGTGGCTTTTGCAAACAACTGGGAATCATAAACCTTAATTATCTAGGGAAAAAGGCAAGGAACCAATAAATCCTGAACCATCTTCTGCCTATCTCTGAAGCAAAGAGCACAAGAACAATGCATTCTTTGCTACATTAATGTTTAAAGTACATTAACAACAGTACTTTAGTAGAAGCCAAACAATCTAATGTACTGAGCCATATATTAAATCAGCTATATGCTCAACCTTATAAAAACCAAAATATTTCTTTATCCAGAGTTCCTGAGCTCCCAAGATAATAATAAGTATGAAAATATAGATAGAAGGTAGCATTCTGTGAGGTATACATAACCTGCCATACAAAGACAAAGGTACAATGATATTAGCACACTAAGAATTTTAATATCAACCTGACAGAGAACACTGACAATTCTCTGAATGCGTCACATTTTGTCTGTATTTTATAATTTATAATAATCACTAATTTCTAACTTCTGTAATTTATAGTAAGATAAATATATGACAATATTTAATAATTTTTAAAGATCGGCTTTATCCCAGAATCAACACAATCTGGGTTTGAGTAGTTTGAGTTACCATGACCAACTTAATTTGGAAGTAAAATTATGGCTACAAAAGGCAGATTGTGCCTTTTCTCATTATGAATTAAATTAGTTTCTATCTTCTATTAGGTGTCAATGAGGATGCATTAAAACAATTAAAGGAAAAGGTAAATTAATGAAAAGAAATGAGATGGAAAATCATGCAGATTACATAAAACTATGATGGAATATAGTAGTCTGGATTCCTAGGAGGGAAGAGGTACATTCCGGAACACGAAAAGGCAGCTCAGTTCAGATAGTTTGTGTGACAGAAAGAAGGTGAAAACAGACCCTTCCTAATAGTTTTCAGAATTTATCCTTGATGTCGATAGTTGAATGCTTCTCTTTGGCAAGATTTTGTCTACAGGTATGGAATAATAAAGTAATTTTCTGGAAGTATTACTATGAGTTTCCCTGTTTTTTTGATCTGCCAAAAAATAGATTATTCCCAGTATAAGTTTATTAAAGCACACTGTAGAGCACTAAGAGGCAGAACCAAGGGATTTCTAAAAGGCCCTGAAACAAGGTATCATCATCTCAGGCCTCTAAATCCCAACACAGACCACAGTCAAAACTTAGGAACTGTACATGTACCAAACAGGTAAATAAACACAGCCATCAAGCAGGCTAAAGGCAAACACAAGCATGCCATCAAAAAAGGTGTGTATAAGGCACATTTTCCTGGAAGGTTACTTTATAGACAGGAAATGTTACAGATGAGATTAATCTCAAATGCAATCTGTGAATCCATGACAGGACATAAAAATAAACACGTACCCTTTATCGCTATTAGTCCCCCTTTACAGCAGACATCATACAGATACAGGAAACATACAGACAAAAATATCCTGCAAAATAAATACACAAAAAGGTTGATCTAATTAAGCAATCCCAAAATTAGAATGCATACATAGAAACAACAGTCTATATACAGACAGCTGAATTCCAATATGTTCTATAATAAGAGCCTACTATTTTGTTGGCTAGGAATGGTGAAGATTGTAGTCCAAGTCATCTGAGCGGCACTAAATTACAAAAGCCTGCACTAAGACAGGCCAAGTGAAAATATTTTTTAAAATTATTGTACTGGAATATAGACTAAATGTTTTCTCAGAATATATTCTTATAATAAAAAGGAAATAATATTTGGAAGATTTTCCTAAAATTAAAAAAGAATACAACCTAATTTATAATTATGTTGAACAGCTTATATTGGTTTAGTCAATGTTTTAAATTTGAAATGAATTTGAAATTGCTTCAGTGATTTTTACTTTTTCTACTGACAGATTTTGTATAAGTTATATGTAAATATGATTAACAATTTGATTTGAATATAGTAACTAGATCAACCTTTATGTGTTTATAACGTACCAAAAATTGTCATCTATATATCTATATAACATGACAGAAACATATCAGATTCATGACAGAAGCATATCAGATTCAAACTCATTGTCTTATTTGTCTTTCACTATCACCCACACAGCGTATTTACTAATGCATGTAGAAAAACCACTAAGAAGCACAGAGAATAAAATATAATACAAAACATATGTAACAATTATCATATTGCTTCCATGCTGAATTGCTTATTGAAGATAATATATTAAGTCAAAACATAAAGGCTGTTTTAGATTGAAGACCACCAGCATCTGACACAAATTTTCTGTAAATTGTCATTCTACCTCAGAGCAACCTCTATAAATATATTCAATAATCAAAAATTTCATATCATGAAAATTTATCTAATTAAATCTAATTAAAATAAACTAATCTAATTAAATCTAATTAAAATAAACATAAGCCTTTAAAGGAAAAAAAATGAGGAAAAATGAATAATTAAGAGCAAAATGTATATGCAAAATAACTTTCCTTATTTCCAAATGCTAAAATAATCTCTATGATCCCATTCTGTTTTTATTATTATTAAACCTCTTTTTAAAAGTTCATTTCCAAAGAGAATGAAATTTATGATTTATAGTCTCATTTTGATTGTCAAAATTTTTATCCACTGTGTCATTAGAGCTTTCCCAACATTTGTCAACTGCTCTGAACATTTTCAAAAAAGAAACAAAGACTTTGACAAAACATATAATAAAATGTCCCTTTATCAAGACAAATGACACAATGACCAAGAGACAGAAGAGCGAATTAATGCTAAATTGGCTGGATCTAGATTAGCTTAAAATACACAGAAACATACCTCAAACAAACTTTGAGGTAGACAAAATGAATCTGCTAAAGATAGCTATCCTGATGCAGCCGGCTTCTGAAAACAGCCAACACTGGTGTGTGACAGAGAGTGATAACTATAGCTGTTTCCTCTTTACTCACATCCTGCTTGAACACAGCTTTGTGTCTTATTTGTCAGTCTGGAGTTCCCAAGAATTTCAGAACTTTAAAAAGAATAAGCTATAAGTAGGATGTAAAATAAAATGCAATTCTGCAAATAAAATTGACGAATAACTTTTGGGTTTAACAACCATATTATTCATGTCAAACTTAGACCTACACACTTCTGTTACTTCAATTATTATGCAGGTCCAATTTAATTTGTTTTTTTTATCAGTGAGTACATAAGGAAAATCAAGAAAACTCTCATTAGCACAATTATAAAATAAAAGCTTTGATGGGACAAACACATCAAAATAGAAACCAAAGGGTAGATGGAAGCCTCCAATATAAAGCTAACAATTTAACTAAACATAGCATTAAAGTTATATATACATTTAACAAAAAGAAAACAGAGAATGACAACTGTTGAGGCTTTATGTGTCACTATCTAAGAAATTCATCACAAGGAAAAGAACCCAATGATAATTCACAGATTTGAGTCCAAAAACCACATGAGGAGTGGAAATAAAATCAATTCATAGAGTAAAAGCTGTGACTTGGAGAAAAATCCCAAAAGATACACATATAAGCACGAACTATTCAAATAAACAGAGGCA
The DNA here is from genome assembly GCA_004320025.1 of Laticauda laticaudata. Classification (NCBI taxonomy): domain Eukaryota; kingdom Metazoa; phylum Chordata; class Lepidosauria; order Squamata; family Elapidae; genus Laticauda; species Laticauda laticaudata. Next base: position 19,921 of record BHFT01057295.1, read on the forward strand.
AAACTAATCTTGCCCTCCCATGGAAAAATGGATACATTTTGAATAATTTGTCCAAAGCACAAAACAAGAAGTCTCAAACATTTCAGAACTAAAAACTACTGAACTGCCTACAATTGCTCATATATACATGCAAAAGCCCACATGTTTTTCCCCTTCCTTTCCTCTTTTTAAAAAGAAAATTGAACTAGTTGGCTGGGCACATAAAAAATGAATTTTCAATCTGCTTCTTTCTTTTTCAGAGAATATGCTTGATTAATTTAAGGCTCAGGAGAATGCTATAGAATGGAAGGAACAAAGGCACACAATTGAGCTTCACAGCATATAAAAAATTAATAGTAGTAGTACAGAATTCAGTTGTTAAATGCAGAGATGATGGTATACCGTGGTATCCAGAGATACAGATCATTGATCTTAAGATTACTGTATCTAAATAATGCAAAATGTATGCTTTTATTACAATTGTCAAATACACTGTCTAAGAAGCTGGAACAGTTCCTAATTTGTAACCAGATTAGTTTTTAGTATAATATAATTTTCTAAAATATGATACCAATGAACATGACATCCAAGGTATTTCTACGCAGAGAGATTAAAATATAAGAAAGTAATTCACAATTTTATGTAAAATTAACAATAAATAGAGCACTATAATCCAGATATAAAAATGAATAGGTAATTGTAAATCATTTTCCTACAAGACCTTCATCAAAATGAAAAAAAAATGCAATGAAAACTTCCAAAATATTGGATGCTTTGAGTTATATGTGAAATAAGCCTTATAGAATTTAATATTTTTACAAGCTATAACTTTTATCAATTATTTAATATCTTTTGCAAGAAACATCAATTAACTATGGTATTTAATTACTTTTCTCTAGACTCTTGTTCAAACTGTCCAAATATTTCACAGCTCAACATCTCAATTATAGTTTATAGTTATTTCTGTAAAGTTAGAACTGGTGACTTCCTTTATATTGAGAACTTTAACTGAAGATCATCTATTCGATAATATAAGCCAAAAATATGTAAAACCATCTGCTTTTCTCCTTTGTCCATGAGATATATAAACACATACCTATTTTCTTTTATCCTTGTTCCTCAATCCCAGAGATTTGAATTGATCACAGACATACTAGGTTTTTATGATAAAGCTTAGGATGTCAGTTTGCCAATTTTTGCTACAGAACAAAGGGAATCATTTCCTTTCTGAAATACCAGCCTGCTTGATATCTGTACAAACTGAATAGGGAAGGAAGGAAAGAAGGAAGGAAGGAAGGAAGGAAGGAAGGAAGGAAGGAAGGATCTGCAATAGAAAAAAGTCTGTCTGTCTGTCTGTCTGTCTGTCTAATTTTACAAGAAAAGAATTAAACTATTATTTAAGGTAGCCATTTTGCCTCTACTACCATGAATAAGTGAAGATATTTTCTTTAACCACAGGGATAAGAATGCGATCTGATAAACACTGCTCATCATAATGTCACAACTGCTAATGGGTAGGTTTATCTACAATAACTTTAAACATATCTAGTGCAGCAATGCAGATTTCATTTTACATAGTATTTCATTTTTCTTCCAAAGATTATTTAAAACATAAGTAAACTTGCAAAACTGGCTTGACCTGAAAAAAAAGCAAGACAAAGAACGGTTTGAACAGGAAGTAATGAGGGTTCTAAAACATTACCTTTAGCTCTTTGAAAAACTCTCTGTACCTCACCTTAATTCGTTCAAATAAAATGTGAGACTATGTACAGTAGTAACAAATGAAACAACTTTCTGATTGCTTCCTTGTTAATATTTATCATTCAGCCTCACCCATAGATAAGTCTATATTCCATATTGTTCTCTCTGCCTTATCTTATTTGCAGAAAAATTGCTGACATGAGACTGCATTCTCTGGGAAAAGAGCTCCTACTCAGGGTCAAATTCCTTTCTCTAGCTCTAAGATAATTTTAAACAAACCAAAGTTGTAACACATTTAATAAAAGATTCATATAGTAATTGGAAAAGTGCAAAAGAAACAGTCTCTTTCTAACCCAAACCTCAGAAAACTAAAATATGCTTTAGTAGTCCTTAAGCGTGTTCCTCATTTGGAAACTTAAATTTCAGTAATGTAGCCAAATCAGTTTAGTTTTCTAATGGATTTAGATCTATCATATTCCTTTCAAATTAGTTACATGAGTAACCAGCACTTCTTGCTGAAGGGATCCTGTGGTCTTAATGGGTTAGTAAAATATTCCTAAAAATTACAAATACACACCAAATTCACTTGTTAAGTCAACACAGCCTTCAGGATGAAAGTCTCATGCCTTCTAGATATTTTGATCTTCAATTTCTGCAATTTTTTGCCATTGTCCATTCTGGCTGATGGAGTTCAAATGTAAAATAGCTGAAGGATATTAGATTGACTCTCCAGACAACCTCTCATGAGACTTAGGTAAGAATATACCAATCTTGTAAAAATGAAATATATTTCATTACTTCATCTTTTTAAAAAAGGCAATTGCAATAAGGACTTTGTAGATCATATCTGGGTTAACTTTATAGATTAGGAAGCACAATCTACTCATTTCTTGAAGTTGATTCTGAATTGTTTGTTATATAAATTGCCATCACAAATGTCAATATATGATATCTATATCGCTGGTTTTAGATGTTAAAATGCCACCCTGACATCCTTGAAAGAAGTCTAGTATACTCTAGGACAATGATGGCTAACCTTTTCGTCCTTGCATGCCAAAAGTGTGTGCACACGCGTGCAATGCTCACATGACTCCCCACCCAGTACATGCGTGCATGCTCCTGTGCATGCCCCACCATCTCTGCACATGCACGGACCCCCGTGCATGCCACACCTATGCACATGCATCTCCATGCCACACAACCCATACATGCGCCGTAGATACCCAGCAATCATCTGGCTGGCAGGAGGTGTGCGTGCATGCACAGTAGACCTGATCTGGGGCGACGGCTCGCGAGCCAGCAGAGAATAGCTCTGTGTGCTACTTCCGGTATGCATGCCATAGGTTCGCCATCATGCCTCTAGGATAAAAGGACTACAGAGAGATAAGTCAAGTGACTCAAATAGGAAATATAATATAATATAAAAACTGGCTCTTGCTCTATTTGCAGCTTTGCAAAGTACAAACATATGCTGAGAACAAAAGAACAGAACAAAGTTCAGTGTTCCTGTTTAACATATATAAACAAGCCTGCTTCCTCAAGGAATGTTAATCTCCTGATTTAAGTATCTGATTTAATTGTCAATATATTTCTACCTCATTATTAGTCATCTGGGTACATTTTTAACAAGTAAAAAGCAAAATTGAACAATGCATAAATGCAACATCATAATAGTCTTTAGAAAGAAGTATCTTCATGATTAAAAAAATAAATGTGTAATAAAAAGCAAAACTGAACAATGCAGAAGTCCAAAATCAAACAGGATTGTAATTGTCTTTAGAAAAAAATACCTTGATGAGTAAAAAATAAATGTGCAATAAGCAGACTTTCTCCAAAGATTAATTGCACCCCAAGAATCTGAAATTAAGAATCTCCACAGGTTATTATCAATAAATCCATAAACGGGATCTATATTTCCATTCATTTTTTTTCAAAAAATAGCAATTTTTAATGTAAAATTATTTAATTAAAATACTAAATGCAAAAAGCAAATAGTAACAATTCAACCAGCTTAAAACAATGTCAAATAAGAACTAACTTAAAAGCTTGTTGAAAACAAAAATATTTTCTAATGAAAACCAAAGGTGGCATCTCTGAGATCTGTTTAGACAGCACCATTGAAAAGATATAGTTTATTGATTCCCATTAACTGATATTTACATATCAGTATACTAATTCCATGAATATTAGAAATTAGGATCTGGTCCCTAAGAACAAAACCCATTGTTCATTCTATTGATGTGCAGACTTGGTCATATCGAATGTAAACAATCTGTCTCATTCAGAGATAATATGGAATGTCTTTCCTTTATATAAATAGTCCTCATATCTTTGTGTTTCAAAATCTGAGTATTTCTTAAAGCACTACTGAACACGAACATCTCATGAATTGATTTACAAACTCAAAGTTTTTTTTTTACTACAAGCTATAGTTTGGGAATACTTCATTATTAATACTATTTATCATTTGAGAAGCAATCTTACTGGCATTTATAAGGGAATAAATCCGATTATTTTACATGATAGTGTAAGGAAAATAGGGGTCATAAGTATTTAGTTCGTTGTCTTGAGTTACATATACATAAAATGCAGAATAAAAATAATAACAATAATGATGATGATGCTTTTTAGTAACTGGACCAGTCTATAGTATTATAATACCTCTCTGGAAGGGAAGAACAGGGAAGCACATAACATAGGGATGCACAAATTTTGTGGAGCTGTGACTCCTAGAATGCTATATAAATGTGTATGATCCCCATCACAAATCAATTATTTCACTGGGTTAGTGATGGTTAAGAAATAAATAAAATAATAAAATAAAATGGGAGATGACTTACAGTTTGACAACCTCCAGCATATTGTGTTTTTTTCTTGTTTCAAGCAATACATTCAATATTAAGAAGCAAAACAGGTATTTTACCTTCAAAGAAATATACCCATCCTCTACCATTAATGTAAGAATGTGCCAGATGTATTGTTTAGTAGATTAAACATACTGAGGAAAAGGCAAGAAGAAATAGAGAAGACTATAGCAGAAATTATTTTAAATGTTTTAAATGTTATAATTAATGCCAAAAAAATTACTTTTTTGTTTGTTCTGCAGATAGAATTCTAATTCCAGGGTGCTCATTATTTGATAAACAATTTTATAGATATCAAAATCTACAGAAATAAATTTTAACTCATTTAAATGAGGAAATTAGGTGTTACATTATAATGAGTGCAAACTTCGTATCTGATCTTCATCTCTTTCTGTGCTTGGAAAATATGGCATTTCTAACTGCATCTCTGGAAGCAATATTCTCTCTCATGTACTTTCAGTCCTAAAATGCATTCATTTACACCATAACACAGAATAAAGTAACATGGTGAAATCCATCAACGTTATTACTACAAAGAAACAGAAAAAAACTGATAAACTTACTCTAAAATGTCTGCTTCCTGATGGATTTTAATCATTAAGAACATGCGATCTTCAGTAGTTCCGCTTCTCTTTTCTTAAATAAAGTCATAATATCACCATCAATATTTTTCTACTTCATGTCCCTGAGTTTGGATCTTCTTTCTTTTATAGCAAGTAAGTTATTAAAAATTTGTAACAATAACAGGAATATTTCTTCCCTCAACCAAATTCTGGAAATTCTGATTCAAACTGATAAGCTGTATTCTGAAGGAAAAGCAGGGGCAGAAATCTCCTGCTGGCAGAAAATTCAGGACACAGACACTGCTGTGAAAACATGTTTCCGGTCTGTGGTAGAGTCAAGAGGTACTTCCTAGAAAAGAGTGCATGAAGACTTCCAGAGATACACTCCACCCCTACCAGCAACACAAACTTCAGTTGTAGAGGGCAGTCCTAAGGGAATAAACATAGTGGACAACTCTGCCCTCTCACTGGCACAAGAGATTCTGTCTGTTTATATACTACGGGCCTTCATCTTTGGCTGGGAACATTTCCCCTGGATTTTCCCTAACCTCAGAGGTAGCAAATATAGATTCGGTCTTGATATTTCAATGAAAGTAATTCAGACCGATGAAAATGACATTCTTGGTAGACAAAAGGCTATCAACACATTTCCTCAGTTTTATTTTTAAATAATGATTTAATGGGAACAGAAGAAGTTAATACTATCCAGTTTATGAAAAGTAGATATATATTACAGCCGTTTATGCTTTCAGAGTAATATTAACTAAAGAGACTTCTTTAATAAAAAGCTTATTCATAAAGTGAATTCAAGTATTGAAGCCGTATCTTTTTTTCAGTTCAGGTAGAGGCCTGAAAAAAGTCAGGATGCTTTAATGAATATTAGATTCATTAGATGTGATGATACACACACACACACACACACACACACACACAAGTAACAACAAGAACAATTTCTTTTAAAATTCCACAAAATACATAGAAAGTATTTTTTGTATCTTCCTTATATCATATCTTATTTTCTCTCAACAAAAAGTCAGTTTTCAGGCAGAGAAAAAGAGCGTTGTCTTACCTGAATGCTGCTTCTCATCACGACGATGGAGAATCCATACCTGGGTTGACACATGCCATTCTGCCTGGAGATTGAGTCCATAATTTTAGCCACACCCCTTGTCAACTGTCACTTTCTCCAGTTCATGACAAAGGCATGGCATCTGAAGGACTCGTTGGTGGTGCTGGCTCTTCCAGTGTTACTGTGCTGGACAAAGGACCTAACTGCCTCCTAGGGAAGGAATGGATTCTCTATCGTCATGATAAGAAGAAGCATTCAGGTAAGACAATGCTCTTTCTCCAGCACAACAACTGGAGAATCCATAGCTGGGACATACCAAAGCCTGGTGTTCCTATAGGCGGGGATTGTGGTTCTGAGTCCCCCCTAGCTACATGCACTTGCTGAAGTATCCTCCTCCCAAAGGCAGCCTCACCAGAGGCAAAGGAGTCGAACTTATAGTGGCACACAAAGCAAGATGGTGAGGACCATGTCGCCACCCTACAGATTTCCTTGATCGAAGCCTGTGTCGCCCATGCGGCTGTGGTGGCAGCACTTCGAGTTGAGTGAACAGTCATTTGTCTGGGGGCCGGAATCGACTGTGTCTCATAGGCCTTTGCAATACACACCCTTATCCAACGGCTTATGGTCAGCGGAGTGACCTTTGAACCCAGAGAGGAAGGTTGAAATGATATAAACAGTGATTTGGATTTTTGGTGAGGCAATGCCCATTTTATGTATCTGTGTAAGGCCCTCCTTACGTCCAGAGTGTGCCATCTCTGTTCCAGCGGATGGAAGGAGCTGGACAGAAATTGGGCAACACTATCTCCTGGGCCCAATGGAACCAGAAGTTGATCTTGGGGGTGAAGGAGGGATCCAGATGTAGAACCACCCTGTCTGCATAGAAGGTGCAGAGTTCCTCTCTTATTGAGAGAGCGGCAAGTTCTGAAATTCACCTGGCCAATGTGATGGCGACTAAAAAGACAAAAACCACAGACTCGTAGATCTGACAGGTTCAAAGGGTGGTAAAGGCATGTAAAACCTTAGCTAAGTCCCAGGTTGGATACCTGTGAACAACAGGTGGCTTTAAATTAGCCGCCCCCCTCAAAAACGACAGGATGGTGCGCTATGGAGTCTAAGTCCCCATAAGTCAACACTGAAGACAAGGCTGTTACTTGTCTTTGCACAGTATTAGGGGCTAACCCTTTATCCAGACCCTCTTGCAAGAAGTCCAGGATTTGAGGGTGGAGACTGCTGTGGGATCCAGATTTGACTGAACACACCAACTACAGAATGCCTTCCAAGTAGAATTTTAAATTCTGTTGGTGAAAGGCCTCCTGGAAGCCTGTATTATCTGAATCATCCTTCTTGAGAAGTTGTCCCTCGTCAGGAGCCACCTCTCAAGTGCCAGGTGGTCAGTTGGAGCCACTGAGGCTCTGGATGGATCAAAAAGCCCTGGCTGAGAGAGATCCTGTCTTGAGGGATTCTCCAAGGCTGTGGACACAGAGAGACTGATGAGGTCTGAAAACCATGGCTGTCTGGGCCAATGAGGCACGATCAGCAAGAGCTCCACCTGCTCCATGAGAAGTTTCCGGATTACTCCCTGTATGATGGGGAGAGGAGGGAAGGTATATAACAGTCCCCTGGGCCAAGGACAGCGGAGGACATTGACTCCCTCTGCACCCAGGGTTGAAAACCTCATGAAGTATCTGGGCAATTGTGAGTTTGTCAGGGTGGCAAGTAAGTTCAGGACTGGACAGCCGAACCTCTGACACCGTTCCCGGAAGATGCCTGGGTGCAGTCGCCACTCTGAGTGGTCCACTGTGATCCAGCTGAGAAAGTCTGCCTGCACGTTTGCCAACCTCAAGATGTGTTCCGCCTCGATGTAACTCAGGTGAGTCTCTGCCAAGAGAAATAGTTGGTCTGCCTTGCCCATGAGAGACCTTGAATGGGTTTCCCCCTGGCGGTTGATATGCGCGTTTGCAGCCACGTTATCTGTCAAAATCAATAGGTATTGTCCCTCTACCGTGGCTTCAAAGTGACAAAGGGCAAGGTGGATGGCTCGGAGCTCCAGCCACTTGATGTTGTTCTTCAGGTCTGCCTGAGACCATTGTCCTTGAGCCAACTGTTGCTGGAGATGCCTTCCCATCCGAAAAGGCTGGCATCTGCGGTCAAGGTTAGACAGCTGGGATCTTTGAATAGTGTTCCCCTGGCTATCGCCGGGGACACCCACCACCTGAAGGACCTGAGAGTCTCTAATGGGACCCTGACCTTGACTCTGGAATTATTGCTCCCTTTCCTCTGGAAATGTAGGAGGAACAATTGCAGAGTTCTTAGGTGCTACCTGGCCCATGGCTTTGCAAGAGACCATCTTTCCCAGGAGAGAGAACTAACAATGGAACCAAGCATTCCATCCTGATTTGAGTGACCAAGGACTTGATACTGTCCTCTCGCTCCTGGGAAAGGTAGACCTTGCACAGCCTGGTGTCTATCACTGCTCCTAAATGGAGCAGTCAAGTAGTCAGAACCAGGTGACTTTTCTGAAAGTTTATAGAGAATCCGTGTTCTTGAAGAACACAGATTGTAGTCTCTAGATCCTGCTGGGCAAGCTGGGACGAGGACGATTGGATGAGAATATCGTCCAGATAGCACTGGGGACACACCGGGATGGACCTGAGGTGCACTGCCAGTGCTGCCAGGATCTTTGTGAATGACCTGGGAGCTGAGGCTAAACCGAACGGTAGAGTTCTGTACTGGAAGTGAAGATCCGAGTAACAGAACCTGAGGTACTGTCGGTGCCAGGGATGAATGGGGATGTGGAGATAAGCTTCTGTCAAATTGATCGATGACAGGAGGTGACCCTCTCTGATGCCGTGCAAGATTGACTGCAAAGAATGCATTTTGAACCTCTTGTACATCAAATGGACTTTAACCTTTTGAGGTCCAGAATTGGTCTCCATCACCCCGAGGCCTTTGGAACAAGGAAGACAATCAAGTAAAATCCGTGCCCCCATTGATCTTCCAGGACTGGCTCGATGGCCTGGATCTCCAGGAGGTGTTGGATCGCCTTGTCCATGAGATCTCTCTTGGTGGTGTTTCTGGAGATGGGGCTATGGTCAAAGTGCCTCGGAGAAATGGAGAAAAATTCCAGAATTAGGCTGAATCTTAAAGTGTTGAAAACCCACAAGTCCAAAGTCATCCTTTCCCACTGGTGGGCAAATAGACCTGGATGTCCACCAATGGGTGGAGAGCTGTGGCAATCACTTGAAGAGGTGAAAGGGATGTCCCCCCTTCCCCCACAAAAGGGCTGCTTGGCTTGAGGATGCTGTTGCTGTCTAAACCTATCCCGGAAAGGAGGTCTGTCCTGTAAGCCAGACCTGGGGGAAAAGGAACACTGAAAGGAGAAGGAATCAGCAACATTGTCCGATTGACAAAAGGAAGGCCGATGCCCATAAGGTGAAGTTGCCTATCAGCTCTCCTAGTAATGGAGGACAAGAATTTACACTTGTCTTGTTCTCCATTAGAAATGGGTTCAAGGCCTCTCCGAAGAGAGTTGAACCCGTGTAGGGAGTAGAAGCCAACCTCCATTTGGACTTTGCATCCGCCTGCCATTGGCGAAGCCACAAGAGCCTATGGGAGATGTTGTTAGAGGTGAGAGTCCTAGAGGAGAAACGGGCAGCGTGCAATGAGAAATCAGCCCAAAGCTCGATTGCTGCCACCAGTTTGTTAATGTCCTGGTGAATGCATGTGTCCTCTGGGGAAACTCTCGCCTGTAACTCCTTAAGCCAGAGTAAGGAAGTCCTTACAAAAAAGGAGGTGGCTGTGGCTGCCTTAAGCGTTCAAGCATTGGCCAAGTGTGTACGGTGCAAATTCAATTCCGCCTTTCTATCCTCAGCCTTGAAGGCCTCAGCAATGTCCCCAGAGACCGCTGAGAGGGAAACAAGACAGGCCAAAGGATCATCTACTGAGGGTAACTCCAAAGTATCTGACAAGGAAGGAGCTATATTGAAGTGCCTCCGATCATTACTGCGTAGTTTGGGAAAGTCCCAGGTTGGCTCCACTGCCTTTGAACAACCTCAGGAAAAACCCTGGGACAAGGGATGTTGTCCTGCGTAATGACTGGTTCAGATAACAGCCTTGCCTAACACTTGAGGACCTGAAGGTTCCACAGGTTTGGATGAAGGGTTCCCAATTTGGGCAGTGGCCTTGGCTTTATGAAGGAAGGATCTGAACAGCGCTGGACGGAAGAGTCCAGTAAAAGGAGGGGAATCAGGAACCATCCCAAGCTCATCACCAGAGAAACCTTGACCCAACTCCACCTCCTGTAATGCAGAGGCTCTATCCCTAAATGAGTGGGCTGGGGATGCAGACCTATGTGATTGTTCAGCCTCTCTAGCATACAAATAATGGTGACATTGTTGGGAATGTGTCTCAGAAGAGATAGAAGCAGCCCTGCTCCCCAGATGCAGAGTATTGGCCACACCCTGGGAGATAGTACGTGAAATGAGGCCATTAGGTTCCTCAGATAGGCCAGGCTCATGCCTCTCAGCTGGGCGGAGTCGCACCGGTTGGGGTAAAGGTAGCTTCAGGGGCTAAAGATCTCTGCCTAAGCTGGGGATCAGGTCCTACAGTTGCCCTACAGTCAAAGGGAAATTAAATTGCTCAGTTTGAATCAAACCTTCTGTTGGAAATATAGAAAAATGTTCCCTATTGCCCTCTGGTGACCAGCTCATAAAAAATGCAGCAGTCGTCTGCAAAGCTGGACTGCTTTAGACAAAGCAAGAGCTGGGATACTTTCCCGAGACTCTCTTTGTGCTCTGGAAATTTGTTTCTCCAGAGCTCTCATTTTCCTGTCCGCATCCTTTTCTTCACTCTGGAAGGTTTTCTGGAATAAAGGACCTTTGCTTTAACTTTTCCAGCAGCCTCCTGGCTGGCTGATTTGCCTCTTCTGTAGCTGGCTCTTTTGTTGGGAGGTGAAGAAGGAGAGGCTTCCTGCCCTGCCATGCTGTTGGCCGTCAGAAACTGATCAGCCCTTTTGACAGCACTTTGGCCCCTTCATTGACTGCTGCTGAAATGGAGCTAAAGAAGGCTGGGCTGTGGTGGCAAGCCAGCACACTGTCCCTGTAGATCTCAGTCTGAAGCTGTCAGGAAAAAGGCAAAACTGACAGCAGAGGATGGCCAAGCCAAAGGAGACTTCCAAACTAGCCTCCTTTACACAAGCAGTGCTAAAAAGTGGTGCTCAAAGTTTGAGCTAAACCTCAAAGCCGCTACAGCCGCTAAACCGGAAAAAAAGAAAAAAAACTTTTAAAAGGCAAAACAACAGCTGTTTAGCAACTCGTTAAAAATGCAGCGTCTAGGCAAGTGAAGCCTCAGGTGAGCGACACCCCCCCCCCGACAGAAAGCAGCTGCAAAGGAGGAAAGCGACAAGGACTCGAAGGATAATAAAAAGGAAAGGAAAAAAGCCTTGGCAGCATTTTAAAGCACTGCAAAAGCTAACCTGACAGCACAGAACGAACAACTGAAGAATCCACACTTCTGTCTGGAGATTGAGGAGCCAATCAAGCCACAACCTCCTAGGGCAAGACTGAGTCATGAACTTGGGAAAGTGACAGTTGACAAGGGATGCGGCTAAAATTATGGACTCAGTCTCCAGGCAGAATGGCATGTGTCAACCCAGATATGGATTCTCCAATCGCTGTGCTGGAGAACTTTCTATTATCAAAGAAATGTATGGTTTCTTGCAAGTCAAAATTTGTATTTATTATTTAAATTTGTCGAACTCCATAGCATTTCCTGGTAATGTACAACAATAAAGAGTACAGTATTAAAACAACACAATGAAAAAGAAAGAACAGTGGTGCTAAGATTTAGCCGCAGAATATAAAACCTGTCATACATATTTCTGTTGGAGGCCTACTACTCACTCTAGGAAAAGTCATATTTTTAAGGACTATCTGAATGAGAATTGCATAAAGGTCATACACCTCTCTGAAGGGGATGCTGTTCTAGATGGCAAACAATGTGACAGAGAAAGACAACAGTATTTGATCAATAAATCAGATCCACACCCATCTTAAACCATAGTCTGGTTGGCATATAGCCAAGAATCAATAACAATAAGAACAAAACAAACAATAACAGGAAAAAACAACAGAAAAACCTGGCATCACAGTCACACTTCCTTGATTCTTCAATCTACAACATTCTCTTCCCAATCTGACCTCACCATATCCCAAACTTTCAGAAGATATCCAGGTCTTAAGTCCTTTTCTGCAGGTTAAAGGTTTTGATCTGGCAGAGGAGATGTTTCATAAGGTAGGAACTGCAATGGAGAAGGTGCAACTGATTATCCCATGCGTATAATGTGGATAACTGCAGTGGCCCCCAACCTTTTGGGCACCGGGGAGCTTTCTGTGGAGAAAGATTTTTGTGCGGACAGGAGATCACATGGTTTTTCTGCTGCCTACATGTCACTTGTTTGCGTGGTCCAGTTGCTGGCATGCCACAGATCGGTGCCAGTCCATGGACCAGGGGTTGGGGACCCCGCCATACTGTATTAGCAATAGCAATAGCACTTAGTCTTATATACCGCTTCACAGTGCTTTTACAGTCCTCTCTAAGCTGTTTACAGAGTTAGCATGTTGTCCCCAACCATCTGGGTCCTCATTTTACCGATTTGGATGGCTGAAAGGCTGAGTCAACCTTGAGTCTGGTGAGATTTGAACTGCCAAATTGCAGGCAGCCAGCAGTCAGGAAAAATAGGCAGCACTGCAGTCTAACCACTGTGCCATCAGGATGATGATTCCTTTATAGCAAACTTTTAAACAACAGATTACTAATTATTTATTAACTTTTAAAATCTAAGCAAGAGATCTTCATATTTGCTAGAGACTATGATCAAACATGATTCAAAAGTATAAAGAAAAAGATAGATTGTAATAAACTAAGTTGATGAACCCTTCCTTCTTCTTTTTCTGCCCACAATTTTAAAGACTCCCAAGCATCTGTCAGCAGCAAAACTGCATTGATTCAGCAGGAAGTTGAACTAAATCCAAAATGAACTGTAGAAAGCTCTTAAACCAACATGTCTCATTTTGAAAAGTGTACCTAAAATGGTGTGCCTTTTCTGTTCAGTGTATCATCAAAGTATACAGATAACAAAGTATACAGAAAAACATATTAAGAAGAAAATGCTACTCTTCAAAAAGAAATCTACAGGTTATATAAATGCTACCAAAGAAACTTAGCTGTATTGTCTTTATGTTAGGCAATTTTATAAGAGGTATTAACAAGATCTATGAAAACTACAATTTCATTTCTTTTTATATAACGTATATGGAATCATTGTATGCACTGACTGTAAGGGATCATGGAGCTTATCTAGTCTATTTTCCCAATAGACTGAAACAACCCACTGTTACAGCATTTTGGACACCCTCTGTTTAAATATCTCCAATTCACTGCCTCTGTAATTATTAAACAGTTTTTATTGTTAGAAACAATTTCTTAATGTTCAGCTAAAAGCTTGTTCCTTGCAATATAAAATTCTCATCTTCTGTCTTATATTCTGAAAAAACTCTGGCAAGTTATGCCCCATTTAACATATGAAAACCCTTCTGATACTTGAAGATAACCCAAGACCTCCTCTTTTCTAGGCTAAACATATCCACTGTCTCCAACTGTTCTTCCAGTGTTTCCTTCCAGGAACTTATCATTATAGTTGTTCTCTGGACATGTTCCATTTGTCAATGTCCTTCTTAAAATGTGCTGCATAGAAACAGACACTAAAAATTGTTATACTATTCCCAGAGCTTGAAATAATATCCTATACAGTAAAATTCTTTGGCTTGCTGGAGAACTTAGGAATTGATATACCGTATTTTTTGGTGTATAACATACACTTCCTCCTCCCCAAAAGTGTGTGGAAATGTCTGTGCGTCTTATACAGCGAATGTTGCCGAAGCCCCGCCCCCTGCTGGCCCCTTCGGCCTCTGCCTCCCAGCAATTTGCCTCCCTGCAACAAACAGCAAACAGGCTAGTCAGATTCAGCACAGCCTGATTTTGCACAAGCAGCAGATTGTCAGTTGGATCAGCCTCCCGACAATCAGCTGTTTCAGGCTGCAGGGGTCACTATCACCTATTGTCACCTCTGTGCGCCCCATTTTCAGCCTCTGCATCCCGTTTTCTGCCTCTGTGCAGCCCATTTTTGGTCTATTCTGATCCCCTCTGCCTGGAATGGGCTGAAAATCAGAAGGCGCGGAGGCAGAAAATGGGATTGTTGGAACGCCGATACAACCGACAATCAGCTGCTTGTGTTAAACCAGGCTGTGCTGAAGCTGACCAGGCTGTTTGCTGCAAAGAGGCAAATTGCTGGGAGGCAGAGGCAGATTTTTTTTCTTGTTTTCCTCCCCAAAAGCTAGGTGTACCTTATACTTCAGAGCATCTTATAGCCCAAAAATATAAAATGTGAATCATTCACTTTTGAAAGTCACTTTCATTTTTTAAAATAAAATAATTATATAAACATGTAGGGCCATGGTACTGTAGAAATGTATAGGAACAAAGTTCAAAATTGAATAAACATTCTTACAATATATCTTAGCAAGTTTTCATAGCTCTGGTGAACCACTGATTCCATTTTTCAAATGAAATTCTTTAAAAAGTATGTATTCCCATGGCACAGTATAAGTATCATATTTAAGAAAAAGAAATAAAACATCAAATAAAGATAGAAACAGAATGAATTAAGGTAATCTCTTATTAGCTTGCAGGTTGGGAATTTGAACATAATAAACTAATAACTTACACTAATTACATTTTGCCATATCCAGATATCAACAAGTCTGCAATGTTAAAACCAATTAGTTGTTAATGCACATTTGTTTTATAATCCAAATAACATAAATACACACCACCACAGAAAAATATAATCCTTCAACAAAGTTGACCATTAGTAATTTCAATACTTTCTACCTTTGACCTTCCTTTGCTTTTCATTTTATGCCATCCCAAGTAAAGATAATAATAAAAAAAGAAATACTTAATCATGATATACATTGTAAGAGATCTTACCGTGAAACTATTGTTGACATTTTTAGTGCTAGATTCTGCTACACTGGCATCTGTCAGATCCACTTCATCAAAAATAATTGACTGGAAAGGGTTTTTAAAAGATAAGAATTAATTCAAGAACAAAAAAAAAGTCTAATACATAAAATTTGGAGATTAAAAGAACTATTATGGATAATTTCTTCATAGGAGATTCCCTCATCTATTTAGACGGAAGGATAGCTAAATCTTTTAGAAGTGGCTTATGGACTAGATGAATGGCAACATGACCTGTCCAGATGGTGCAGTTAGGGTCTGTGCTCTATGATGGCATCGATAGTTTATATCCATTTCCCCCAGACAGATTCTATGAGTCAAAATGCCATATAAAATCAGAGAAGCAGAATGCTGCCTATGCCTAGGATTATACTGGGTACTTTATATTTCTACTACCCCACCATCTCTTTTGTTCACCAGCAGACATTTTATCTGCTCTCTGGTGTTAAGGCCCGGTCCCACTGGCCAACAGACGCAAAACGTATGCATAAAGGACACAGCAGACGAGCAAAATTTCGGGGGTGGCTCCATCTGTTGTCATCCGCTCCAAAAAGTGGCAAAAATTTGCATAAACAGAACAGAAAAGAACAGATGTGGGTAGTATGTAGCGAGGATGTTAAACGGATGTTCATAGGAAGCCTAGCAGATGGAAGCGGATGACACCTCTGAAGGGGTTCCGGGGGAGAATTTCAAAGCGGATGCATAGCGGATGAAGCGGATGCATCACGGACGCCTAAAGGAAAGGGGATGCCGTGCAGATGTATATTGGATGCAAACCGTTCACTGCACATCCTTTCTATTTCTGTGCTACTAACGATGTATAGACGTTCCATGTACCTTTTCTTTCCTCCCTCTTTCCGTTTTCAGCTGCAGTGGATGTGAGTTGCGAGGATGCCCAGAGGATGCAGAGAGGATACAGCGGACATTTAACAGATGATAAACGGACATAGAACATTTGTTGCTCGTAGGTCACGGATTTACATCGTACAAGGCGGAAAGTTCATCCGTTCACAAAGTTTTGTGCAGCTCAAAACTTCTTGTGCGGACGAAATCGCAGTGGACAGATGTTCGACGGATAGAGCGTATGAAACACATATGCAATGAGTACACAACGGATGCATAGCGTTTGCCAATGGATGGCAAGCTTTTTTTAATGTTTTACATCCTCTTTGCATCCGTAAGTGCAGTGGGACCAGGCCTTTACTGTGGAATCTGGCTCTTGAAAGTTCCATATGCATAAAACAGATGCTAAACTTGTTAAAAAAGAACCATTTGAAATAAAAGTAAGTTAAAGAGGCCTAAAGTATTTATGAATAATTTTTAAAATAATACATTGGAAGTTCACCCTTTCTTGTATGGTAATTGGTATGTATGGTTGAAAAAGAACCACTTGAGTAGACTTTGCAGCTGAGAAAGGATATCAATAGAGGGAACTTGAGAAAAAGAGAGAAATAAGGTATCAGATGGTTCACACTTGAAATAGATAAAGACCACCTGCTCATCTGCCCCAATTGCTCTTTTGAGCAGTGGAAGTTGGGTACTTCTCAAAGCTATATCTGTCTTTCAACTTGTACCAATCACCATAGAAGAAAGTGTGGGACTTCCAATGAAAGAGATGCACAAAGTGACTCCTTGCAATAAGACTGTATTATTTTAAAAATTATTCATAAATGTTTTAGGCCTCTTTAACTCACTTTTTGTTGAAATTGACATTTTCCAGGCTTCCATATAAGCTTGTGAAAAGATGCCACTGTTTCAAGGTATCTATTTATTAAAATTAGTTAACTATTAAGATCTGGAACAAATCTTATACTCAAGTATCCAGAAGGATTTGATTCCTAGCAGATCTCCTCATAAAAATACAAGCTCTTCCTATCTAGAAGCATTTTTATAGACAAATACACTTTAAAACAAAAAAATCCTAAAGTTATATTCTTTATATGACACAAGGTCAAAACTTGAACCAAAGCTCACTAGAATTCTCCCCTCTAATCTTCTGCTATATGAAGTCCTGACATAGCCAGGCAATTTTTTTCAACTGGAGAGTTCTCCACATATATAGAAGATACTAACAGCTCACTCTCATGTGGTAAATATTCAAATTACCATTCATGATAAATTTAAGGTGTCTTTTTATTATAATTAATTTTTCTGAAAACTATTTTTTGCCAAGAAGAGATTGTGAAAGAAAGCCAGGTGAATAAAGTTATTGCTTTTAATGACTACGGTAACTACGTTATCAAGTGCTTCCAATATCCAGCATGAGAAGAATTCTGTATTAGATTCAGATTTGTTCTATAAAATAAAACTTGAAGACGCATAGGCTCTATTGCACAGAGGTAGAATTTATATCTCTGTGCATAAATGCAAATTCCACCTCTGTGCAAATAAATGTACCATATATATCCTATTTTTCTGATTTAATGTTGCCAAGATTTTGCAGAAGCTCCAAAGACTGAAATTAATGAAATGTACACCATGTTAGGAGCATTTCAGTATTATTCTTCCAAAACTAACTGTATTCCCTATGGGTAATAAAAATGAAATCTGTAAATCTATTTTATAGTTGATGGGGTTATAACATACCTTAGCAGTTTTTGCGTAGTACAAAGTTCGTCCTCTCAATTTGAAATATCGCCTTTTCCACCGCTGGAAGGAATTGGTTTGCTTCATCAATATGCCCTCTTTAATAATAGTCTGGAAACAAAAAAAAAAATAATCAATAATGTTTTACATACAGCCCATTTATCAGTACTTGCTCCTCTTCCATAACAAACAGAAGTATTGCTGAGGTTGATAAAAGTATTATTTGACTGCGCTCTGCCGGAAATAACTAACACATAGTTAATCTGTAAATCTTTTCTTTATCCAAATGCAATAAACAATTGTTTCTATGTATAGAAGACACTGTCATGCTATAAGAATAGAATTCTTTCAGCAAAAATTACCTTATAGTCATACCAGACTGTAAAAAAGCTCAGGCTAAGGACAGCCCTGTTAATCCAGCCTAAGCTCTGATGTGATTTGTCTGAATAAAGTTAGCACACAGCAGGATACTTCATGTAAACCTATCAGCATTTGACTGCCACAGGAAACAATCTTCATATTTAAGAAATTAGGAGGACAACAATAAAGAAGCAGAGAAGCAATCTATCCAGTTTTCCCCCCCCAGATATTCTTGGCCCTGTCCCCTTGCTTATTGGTTGGCTGGCTGGCTGCCATTTCTCAGGCTGAAGCACCAATTCTATCTTTACACAGCTTTGCCTTTTTTCCTCCAGTTCCTCCACAGCTAGCCACACTTACACACATCCTCCACACAATTTAATGCTAAATTCACAAAAATAAGTATGCTCAAATTCTTTTTAGATATCTACACACAGATTATTTAGATATCTACACTATTTTAATATGTTGTTGCACATCAAGATCTCCAACACTTAAAAGTACGAAAAACACTTAAAAGTACCATTTAATAGAGGGATAAATGATGTAAAGGGTCTATTCTTCTTAATTGCTGCAAATTTTCATGGTTTCCCTTACTGTTTTCTTAGTAATCATTGGGGGGGGGGGGGNTTAGAGCTCTTAAGGCAAAAAAAAATCACCTACATCTGCCTTCTAAGTCAAGATAACCTAAACTAAATATATGCTGGATTGATAATGTGAGAATCTATACAAATTGTGAGGACTATGAAGGGATAGCACAAAAGATCTATAACCAACTGACACACTGTACGTATATAACTGGAAGATGGTTTTATGTTTTTTATGTTTTGTTTGTGTTTGTTTCAAAAATATTTTTAATTAAAAAAAAGATAACCTAAACCAGAAACAGTTAAATATTACCTTACCTAATTTCCTGTTAATGGCATTAAATGGGACAGAAACATTGGCTTTCCTGTCTTTATCAGTAATGAAATGGGGAAAATGCATTCCTACTTTTCAGGGACAAAATATAAGAGTTAGCAAATAAGGTTTGCTTAATTGACTTTAGTTGACCTCAAAGAAGCTAAGCATATTCAGGCCTGGTTATATTCAGAACAATGGCTCTGAACTAGACTGGAAAGTAAAAAAAAACCTTCAGAAAAAGGCAATGCTGAATGCCTTTTTATAAGAAAACAATAGAGTTACTGTAATCATAAGCACCAGTTCAACACGAGACACTACCTTTTTATATTCTAGGTTAACCACTATCAGATGGAATCCATTATTATAATCCTCAAAATTATATAATAGAATACATTACAGCACTAAAAATGGATGTCATTGAGCCTGACTGTCATTAATTTCCCAGACACCCATGTATTTTTCAAGGCAATAGCACAGAAATTATTTGCCTCTGAATTTCTATATGTTTTTTTTCTGCTAACATCTCAGTTTAGATTACAATCTTGATATCTCCTGATAATCTCTCACCATCTATTAATCAATAGGGCTATGCAGAGCTTTGATTAGATTTGAAAGAGGATCTTAGAAGCATAATATCTTTGTGCATCTCTTGAAAGCAACAGGTGCTTGAGGATGTCAGAAAAAGACATTGTTGCCTTAAAGAGTTACATACAGGTGCTTTATTCTAATTCTGAAGCATCTTTTTTAATTTGATGTACTGTGCAATAAATAAGAACCAAATCTGCTTCATTTATGAAGATTAGCTATGCCCAATTAGATGCTGCCCCCTAGCTGGACTCTAGTAAAGCAAGGCACTACAGAACTGACATACAAAACCTCTTAAGAAATTTTATCACTCTTCATAGGATGTGTACGTTCAAAAATCAGCCAGCTTTTTTTTAAATTATGAGACATTTATGTATTCTTTGCACCCTATAGCTAAAACAGACAAAAAAAGTAGCTACCTGACTATAAGGTTACCACATCATCATAATGAAGTCACTTCTTAGGATCTTTCATAAATTATATATGCAGTTCATATGATAGCAATAGAGATTCTGCACAATTTCAACCAGCAAAATGCATAAATAAACCATTAGATGAAGCTGAAATTAACAAAATTATATTTTCCTAAACAAAATTTGCATTATAACAAGATTTTCCAGACAAATTTTAATCATTGCTTCCTCCCCAAATAAAATCAGAATGAGCTCTATTTTGGATGAAAACAATAGAAAAATATGTATTATTACAAGTATTTAACACAGATGAAACAATCAAAGCTTGAATGTAAAAACATTGATAGAGGAACAACTGGAAGTACAAGGTGAATTATTTAGCTCTTATAAATGATCATATAACTAAATTTTTGTTTTTAATTTGATTTTACATTTTATGAGCCTGAAATTCGCTAACATTAATATTTTATATCCTACTACTACTTCATTCTGTTTAAATTTATGTCCACCCAAGTTTGGGGGGGGATTCACATCTACAGAACAAACTCACCTGTGCAAATGTTGAGTACTCTTCCATCTCTTTTAAATATTGGCAAAAGTTTTTTTTTTTTTTTTGTCACTATCTCCCCAGAATTGTGGGTAGCAGCACGCACCTCCCCCTTAATTAAAAGATAAACAGAATTTTTCTAGTATTAGAATATTTATAGGACCTACATAGGTGCATGACTTAGATATGAAAAACTAGAAAAAATGATGTCACTGTGATTAGGCTGCCTCTTTCAAAACACAGATGCTGCTGGGGGAGAAAAATGAGCTTGTACTTTACAGCTGCCCATCTCTGCAAGAGAGCTGCTGTTCTATTTATAGTCAGGCAGCTTAGAAAAGACTTTGGTGGGTTTGGGCGGAAAAGGCTGGAGATAAGATCAAGATGACTTTATAGCATTTTTCTTTTTTAAACATTTCTCCTTTTCTGTAGTTTGTTCATTTCCTAGTTAGCAGTTTTTGGTCATTTCAATTCTAGGGAATGCTTTTGAGCCACCAAGAGTTGAGATGAAAGCAAAGTAGCAGTTTTTGTCTCCCTAAACAATCTTTAAAAGAAACAGGACTCCATGTTCACAGCATATTTTTTGGTAACATATGTGGGCAGTTATCCACAGTCAATGGCTAAAGAGAAGAAACCTATTATTCTGCCTCCTCACTCAAAAGTGAACAAGCACTATTATAAGAATTTCTACATGCTCTCAGCTTGGAACTAGTCATAGGAAATAATGCATTTTAATTATCTTGGTCATTGTTGATAGCCAATGCAAGCACCAATTAAAAATTAAAATCATTATCAATGATTTAGCAATGCTACTTTGGTCAATGCTATTTTAGCAATGCTACTTTGGTCCCAAAGAATATGAGATGTCCACATAAGAATGAATAATTGTTAAAAAAATATATGCTATGTCTTCTTTCCTGTTTCACAACCTAAAGCATTGAATTAAATGCTGTAGTTAAGTGATGGTCTAAATCTAGACCACCCAAGTAATAATACTTTCCTTTTCAAATGAAAAGGAAGGAAATGTTTATTTTTAAAATGCCCTCCTGGTTAATTGATCTGCTCTAGGAAATAACGGATGAGAAATAAATTATGTTTACAACCTGGCCATTGTGTAGATTCAAGTATCTGTGGCTAGATCCAAGTAATAGTGATTTGCCTGGTTCAGAAAATAATATTAATGAGGCGTAAAACAATGTATTATGAATACAATATATACACATGCTGTTACTTATGAATAATAATTTAGGATAATCTCATCAAATGATACTCCAATAAGTTCTGTAATGTCTTCTAATAAAGAAAAAAAAATCATTTTGGAAAAAATATATTTGTGCAATTTTCTCTGAGCAAGGAGAAAAATAACCCTTTTGAAAAAAGAGTTCAAGAAAAGAAATTGTTCTTGCTTCCTGATTGTTACATTGTTACAGTATGCTACAGTTGCAAAATTTTTCTTTCAAAATTTTATCTATTTCTTTTCAATAATGGATACAATATAAGATAGTAACACCTTGTATCACTATCTGAGCAAAATCCACTTCACATAGATAAGCATAAAATCATCCCCTGAATTTAGGAATCTGAATGCTAAGCAGGTAAAAACAAAATAAAAAAATCCATAAAGTAACTTTGAATGTTTTACTCACTGGTGTTGGAAAGTTAATTCAAACTGTAATGTAAGTCTTTGCAAATAAAGAGCACCAACTACGTTGTGTCTGAATCCCATTATTGTTCCACTTTCTGCAAAGTATGGATGGGAAGAAGTGGAACAATCTGAAAAAAATTGGAACAAAAGCTCACATGCATCCATTAAACAATAAAATCTGCCTAAATTCCTTACATTAATGCTTTAATTTATATTTTTAGCTAAGAACCTACTATTTTTTACATTCTGGATATATTATTGATTCCTACTGTTCTTCACCGCATCCTGCCATATGTTCTGCAAGTAAACTGTGCTGCTTGACGTATAGCAGAGAAATTAAATAAAGACAACTAAAGTTTGTAATACATTTATTTGTGCACCAGTGATGAAAAGTAACAAAAAAGTAACAGAGCAAAATAATAGATTGTAAAGCATTATTCAAAATGATTAAGAATTTAGGTTAAACTGCAAAAGAAAAAAAAATCCCTTCTGCCCTATATGTTCAGTAGTTTATAATGCTTATCATGGCTAAAACCTCTAAACTCATGCCAGAGAATTTAGAATTTATTTTCTTTCTAACGGTCAGTAAGATTTTCTTCCCTAAACAAAACATAATTCAAACTAGTAACATTCAAACAAAATATTCCAGAATTCACTGCAGTTTGACTCTCCAATACTGGGGTGTGTGTGTGTGTGTGTCTAAAAAAGGTTCCTGTTCAAGGCTCTTCAGAAAATAAAACTGGACAGAACAAGGTTCTGATATTCTATATTCTCAATCTTCAATGCATTACATATTTTCAACTAGAATGCACGTGGTAACAAGTATATTGATACCTTCCAGGGTCCATACCAAATGTGATTTTATTTATTTTTTTAAATGTAATTACAACAAACAAAAATGGGGAAGCTAATAATATCATCTTTATTTCCATGAATATTTCTAAGCCTTACATAGACCCAGAAGCATTTTAAGAAACTAAAAAGTGCATTAGTAATGATAGCTGCATGTCTTGTTTGGGAGTCTATCAATCTTCTCAGAAATTTGATAAGTGTAAAAAATCAGGAACAGGCAGACAGTGCTAGGACTTTTTCCATCACTATGACTATGCACTATGATTTACTCACAATTCTAAATAGTTTCAGTGAACCAAAACATTCGGGGAGCACTGCTCTGTACTTTTGGAATTAAAATTTATCAGAGCTTATGGACAAAAGCATATCTTTGATACACTGTACCTGTGAGAAACATAGCTACAGGCCACAGGATTTGTGTACTTGAGTGGCTGTAAACTGAACGAGTACAGCTGAGATAGCTTCCTTGGATGCTAGCTTGGAAAAGAAGGAGTAGCTGGCTTTGGAGTTATCTGAGGGGAACACTGTTAAAGACTTGGAGCCTGAGATGGCTTCAGTGGGCAATTCAGGGGAGCCAAAGTTGGAAATGGCAATCAAAGCAAAGATGCTCAGGAGGTGCCTGGACACCAAGTTAGAGCCACTGGATAAATGGCTAGGCAGTGCAAACTGGGGAAGAAATGCACCTGCAACCAATCAATGCCAACAAGTCCCTACCCGATCTATGGATACACAGACCAAGCAGAGAGAGGAGCAACAGAAGAGCAACAATCAGTGCTTGCAAGGAGGCAGCCTTGACGTTTTCGATGAGGCACACAGGATAATGCACATTTAACTGATCTCCAACATGGACTTGTGGGATTTGCTGTGTGTCCCCCGAAGATCTCATCCTGCCTTATTGTGTCTTGAATCCTGTGATGTTGCTTTTCTGTCTGTTGTGCCTTTGTCTTGCTCGGGATGACTCCGTACCTGGCCCTGCCATCTTGTCTCCTTCCTCCCTTGCCTTGCAATCCTTGAAGCAGAAGGAACTGTACCTGACCTGACTTGAGATTTTGAACTTTTCTCCTGCCACATTGCCTTGAAACAGATCTTGCAGGAAGGACTTTTTACATGCATGGTGAGGTCTGGGGAATGACTGGGCTTAGTTGTATTAACAAACATATCTAATTCCATCTGGTATGCATTTGTTGGTGATAACAGCCATTATTATAAACAGAGAAACAGATGTTAGGGATGGGATGACAAATTAAAAGCACTAGAGCAGGGGTGTCAAACTCAAGGCCCGGGGGCTGGATCTGGCCCAGAGGGTGTTTAGATCTGGTCCACAGGAAACAGCGAAGGACCAGCCCGCAGTGCCTCTTCCAGCAAAAACAGAGCTCAGGACGGTCTGCAGGCAGCCCTTGTGAGCTGTTTTTGCTGGAAGCCGAAAACTGAATTCAGAAGCCTGTTTTTAATGGCAGAACGCTTGGGCCATCACAGGTATCCCTGGCCAGCTCCATGAGTGACATCGAGCTGGCCAGGCCCACCCTGGCCCCCTTAGGTCAAACATAACCCACATATGGCCTTCAATAAAATCAAGTTTGACACTCCTGCACGAGAGTAATATGCAGAATAATCAAAGCATTTGGAGAAGAAGCTCTGACTGAGAAAGTATGTAACACATGCTGTGCTTTAATATCCTTTTAAAAATTATTTTCTACAACTTTACTTATTGTTTTCATTTATGGAACACACAGAGATGGTTAAAGTACCTTTGGTTAAACCTTTGTCATACTCTATTGTTCTTCCTTAAAAATGTAATCTAGTATTATGTATTATAATGACAATGCCTGCCTGGCTCACACATAAAAATCTCATTGTATTCTACAATACAGTACAATATTCTACAGATTTTCCATTTTTTTAAGACAACCAGAGCAGAATATTTGCTGTGTAAATGTGAATGAGGAACAGAAATAAAATAGAAAAGTTTAAGACTAAACACATTTCAAGCTTTAAGAAGCTTAATGTTTTCTTGCTAATATATGAGACAAGGAAAACACTGTCTTAGCACATGAGATTTATTCCAATGAATACTTAAGATCTAACTCACTGATAAATTCAAGAGACCAAATTCTTGGCTACAGAACTAACACTTACTATAATACCATAAAATTCTCCGAAGCTTATAACCATTCAGAAGAATTAGAAGAACAATCCTACAGTGACTGGGAGGAAATTGGATTAGGAAAACAAATCCTATACTCATGGTTCATTGGAATAGTGAATATTTCTCATTGCTTTAAAGACACGTCTCAAAGTTAAATCACAAATGCCCCATGAAAACTATCCTATTAGCCTTTGGGCTGCAACACTGAACACTGCAAATCTAATGGTGGAAAACTTACTTTTTAATGCTCACATTTCAGTCTATAATCTGTACATTACAGATGTTGCTGACCTGCAACTCTCATTCAGACTGGCAAGGATGAGTTATGTTGGATATAAGAATTCAGCACTATTAAATAGCCATAAGCTATCTGTTGCACACCAAATTTCAAAAGGAAGATTCAATTTCTAAAGAAGATACATTTATTTTAAATCCCCACCCCATTCAGTGTCTGTCAAACTTCCAAGTCTTCTGTTACCAGAAGCAAAAGTGGAACACTACACGATTTCTCTCCCCACGCTGCATCTTCACACTTTTTAGATATTCCCAGCCAAGGCTGTTGCAGATCCAGCCTTTTGCTTCTTAATTTCACAGCTAGCCCCCAAAAGACTTTCCAGTTCTCAACTTGCGAAAACAACCTGCATATTTGCAAAAACAATTCCCACCCCATCATAAAATTATACCAGGGTCTCTTTTACCAAGACAGGACTTCCGATTCTTGCTCACCCCATTTTCTTTCTGTGTTCACATTTTTTCTTATTTCGCAGAAAGGGGATCATTTTCACAAGGTAACTTTGTTCCCCTGAAGTACCAATATGAAGCATGTGAAGGGGAAATCAAAGCAGCACATTTTGTTACTCCTCCCAGCTCATGTTCTTCAAGGAGAAGATGAAGGATTGAAGAGAGGATTGCAGCAGTGCAGCCAACTCAAAGCTGCTGGATGATGCCTTTGTGACTTCAGATGGCCTTATTTCTTTTCCTCCCTTATGGTTTGTAGGAAAGGTACTGTTTTAATTAGCAGCTAACCTGCAGGCAGTAGTTTCCCCAAGCAAAAAACAGAATGACAGTTACCTATGTTCAAGCAGCTGAGATCACCCTCCAGAAGCCTCACCTGTCCTGACCATCTTAAAAAAACCTGTATTTCTCCTCAATTTGCTTGAAAACATCTTCTGCAGATTAGTACAAATACACTTCTATTTATTCTTTTTTCAGTGCTACTGTTAAATAAGTATTGCTGCAATCTAAAAAAAAATGACCTTGAGAGTCGCATGCTTAAAATCTTTATTTAGAGAACCTAATGCACCTTTCTGTATCTTAAACAACTGGCTTTAAATGATGAATGGCTACTTATTACATATAAGTTTTCAATTTTTTTTCCAAAAAAATTATTGCTAAGATCAAACATTAAACCCTAACCCTAACCCAAATATGTAACAGAATACAGATTGCATCACTAAAATGCTTAACCGCACAGCTGCTTCTACTCTATTCATTTTCTCTGGAATGACTTTACTTTATCCAGTCAATTTTAATGGGAAATCCTCAAAATATTGTTACCACACTTTTGTTATTCCGCTCTTTTCTATTGTTTGCCTTATATTATTCAGACATTATTTGTATCATTTTATTTTGAACACAATAGCAGCTACACAGTGTAGAGATGCATTTATTTCAGCATTTAAGAGAAATTCTTCCTTTTAAATGAACTGGGAGGTTGGGTGGCAGACTCACACATACCTATTAGCAACTCAACATACACATAAAGGGCGTTGGTACTTACCTGATATGCCCATTCTCTTTGAGCTGTGAAGAGCATCCAGTAGTGGGGGGTGCTTAGTCTCCGCATTCACAGGCTGAGCTTGATTTGTGTGATTTGTGAACGCCCTCCTTCCTTCCACACGTGACTCCTCCAAGCGTTCCCCAGTTTTTTTGGTTGAAGAGCGACGCAGAAATAAACACCTCTCATTCTTCACCATACAAAAAGTTCATTGGCCTGGAAAACAGGACCCATCAGATGGAAAAAGGGTGGGCTGATGCCTTCACAGCCTCAAAGGAGAACGGGCCGTATCAGGCGTAAGTACCAACGCCCTTTCTTCCTATGAGCTGCTGAAGAGCCCAATCCAGTAATGCCGACATACCAAAGAAAAAAAACTTGGCCTGTCCTACGGGAGAGAGACTTTGTCTCGGTCTGGAATCTCCTCCTGCGTCTCTGTGCCGACCCTTTGCATAAACTCTTCTTGCCTAAAGGAAGCCTCAGCAGAAGCCAAACACATCATTTCAATTCCTCATGTAGCGGTCTATAAGCAGATGTGAATGAAGCCCAAGCCGCGGCCCGCACAGATTTCAGTTTATTTTGCATGCTTGTGTGGACACCATGCTGCCGAAGTTGCTTGCACTCCTTTTGAATGAGCATGTTATGCCCTTAGGCCACCTGCAGAGATTGGGTCTGATATTGTTTTTGTTATTGCAGCCCAATCCCAGCGCGCCTATCGTTGATGGTGAGACCTATGCCAACCTTGAGTATTGGGCTGAAACGAACACATATATATAAAGCCTCCAAATTTTCTAAAAACCACTAGTACGCTTGATTATAGATTCCGCCAATGCACGCCTCACATCAAACTTCTATTGCCCATTGTCTTTCCATTCCCTGTTGATGGACTGGGGCAAAAATTTGGAAAGAATAACTTTCTTGCTGCTCTATGGAAAAGGCCGAATTGACCCTTGGCATTAAATTGTGAGCAATTGGGGCGAAGAACACTCAATCAGCATGCAAAATTGACAGAGATACTCGCTCTTGTATGGACCAAGGCTGCAAATTTCTGAAAACACGATGAGCGATAGAGTGATCACTACAAGGCGAAACTTACTTTGTATGTCAGAAATTGCCCGAGACTTGACGCTGTTTCAAAGGTCAAAACCGTCCTTCAGTCAGAGCCCAACAAGGGCCTTTTTGATTAAGGTCCCAGCATGGCGATAACGGTTTGCACTTGCTAGCAGGCGCGCTATAATTTTGCGAGAGGCTCCTCGAGGGAAAACCTTATATTGCATATGAAAGAGACACTGAGGACCCCGCCAAGTGAGCAACTGATGCCAAGGCCGCCACCTGCTTTGAGTGACAATCCCTTATAAAGTCCCTCCTGCCTAAAAACTCTTAGAGTCCTGAAGCGACAGAGGAGATGCAGGATCAATTTGAAACTTACTACACCCCTTTTGCCAGAAGGCTGCGACCATGCTTGCGCGTTGTAACATCGTATTGTTAGAGGGGGCGTCTGGCAACTAGGATAGTGTCGATAAAACCCTATGGAGAGCTTTCCGCCCTTCAAACCCACTCCGCTCAACCTCCAGACGGCTCAATTGCTTAACCCATGAGAGTCCGCGATGTTGAAGGGGCCCCTGCAGTTAATGAGCATTCTGTGTGACGGAATTCTCCAGGGCGGGCAGCTTACCAAGAAGACTGCGGAGGTCTGCGAACCGATAGCCATTCTTGGCCAGTAAGTTGCTACTAGAACGTAATTCCACTATCTTGTCTGTACTTCTGCGCGCTGACCTGGGACCAGCAGAAGTGGAGGGAATACATACAGGAATCTGGGCCAACCTACAGCGGAGTGAGTTGCAAATTCTCCGCCCCTCTTGGCGATGGCTAACCGGCAAAAATCTCGGAGCTGAGAGTTTGAGAGGTCACGGAAGTAATAGGTCCCACCACTGCGCCTGCACCAAATGTCCGTCCGCTTCTTTGCAAACAGAGATGGGGTGGAAGAGCCACTCCGATTGATCCTATGGTGCCTGCTTAGCAGGTTCTGCCCTGTGATTTGACAGACCCCGAAATGTGTTCTGCGCTTGCATGGAAAGTAATGTTGTTCTCTGCCCAGCGACACAGGCCGCCTCCGCTCCCGCCCATTCAGCTACTTCGATTTGCGTGCTACCCACTGCTTGTTTATGGAGCCTATTGACTGTTACATTGCCTTAACATAAGTCCAGCTACAGTAGTGTTTGGCTGCACCGCTTACCTGGTGGGACAGAAAGTTGCGAAGGTTCCAGGTGTTATTGTTGCCGAAATTTTCCAGCCAGTTTATGCTACCACGACTGTTACTTCACAGCACCATCTGCCTTGCCGGTTGAAAGAGCCGACTCTTGAACGTGAGCCTCCCCATCCAAACAGACTGCAGCATCTATGGTGCATGCGTTGAGCCTTTTTGTGGCTCTTGTAAAGAGACAGCCTCTGTTGGATAACCGGTTTGGCACCACCAGAGGAGAGACATGAGAACCTTGGCCGCTGCGCGCAACCCTGACTTTGTGTTATGGAGTTGCTTCGGCCGCGACTTGCTGGTACGGTGCAGGAACCACTGGAGGGATCTAGTGTGAGGCATCCCCCAATGTAAATAGAAATAACATGAGGATAATTTTGCCCAAACAATTTTTGATAGGTCCATGAAGAACAAAACCTTCTCAGCAAACCTGATCTCCTTAACCAATTTTTTGAATGCTATTTAGTTCTATCTGCGTGACAGATAAAACCTTTAGCCTTTCACGATTGAAATCGCCCCTAAATGCGATTAACCGAGTCGATGGGGTTAATTGACTCTTTCTTCCCAATTTATTAAGCAAAGCCATGCTCTCAGTAGCGCGGATAGTAATGCTTTCTGAGTGTCTTATGACTAATTGAGCGGAAGACGATAAAATCAAATATCATCAAGATAACGCTGGAGGCGTACCGGGCATGTTTCCTGCAGGTTGGCCGTCGCTATCACCTCAGCGACCTTTGGCGCTGCAAGGTCCTGGGGAGGAGGCTAATCGAATGGAAGCCGGCCCACAAATTCAAAATAGTGGTTATCTGTAGCAGAATTCTCAGAAATTTTATAATGGAAGGGCCAAAATATCAATTATGCAAGTACCCCCTCCGCCAATTTATGGGCATGAGCACGTACTCCCTTCCTGATACCCAGTAATATTAATTTAGAGGGTATGCATTTTTAAATTTGCCCGATATACTAAGAAACAGTGGCGAGACGTTTCAAATCCTAATATCGCTTCTCCATACCCTTCCAAATATTTTTTATTTTTTTTTCTTGCCACAACGAAAAGATGTGAATAAAAACTTTGTCCTCGTTGATTGGTCGCTCTACTGGTTGGGATGGCTCGTATACTCCAGTATTATGTTGGGATAGCGGAATCCCATGAGATTAGCCTTGACCGGGTCTCTGGAAGGAAGGCGTATTGACATGAAGGTATTCTGGCGGAATTGCGACTAACTCCAGCGCGAGGCCAAAATCTAACTGTATCCCTGACACCAGGTGTCAGAGGTTAGAGGAGCTCCCATTGCGTTCAGTGAAATAACTTAAACGTTTGCCAATAGGAATTGGGTCCCAGAGTTATCTTGGTTCATGGAAAGAGCCTGCCTCCCTGCTCCCGATAGGATCTTTTGGATGCACCGATCCCTTCTCACCTCTGTCCACTGAGACGCGACCTATCTGGTTGTTGTTCCTGGTTCTAACTGCTGGGGGTCTCTGGTTATCTGAGAGAAGGATCCCGGATTAGAAGATCGAAAAAGACTCCCCTCTGAAAAGAACTGGGCTTCTAGAATCTCGACTTCTTGAAAAGCCCAGCTTGGATTTGTGTTTGGCAAGTCGGACTTTGCCAGGGTTCTAACATATTAAGCAATGCGCCTGTGACATGCGACCTGGATAGCCCTTTGCCCCTGAAAACTTGACTGCATCATGAGGTAGCTCGGCAGAGAAATTCAGCAGTTGCCCCGTAAGGTGCGCGATGTCTTGCGTCGCCGCCCTCATCGATGTTTTAGAAGAGAGGAACATGTTGTTTCAAAAGACGAAGCCATCTAAGAGATTTGACCGCGTGAAGAGAAGGGAGGCGCCGATCTGATAAGCCACCGCATTCAGGACTGTATGAGCCTCTGCCGTGCCGGCCATAGCCTCGACCTGCTTTTTCCTCCGGCTTTAAGGCCTCCAGTGCCCTCCACTGGAATAAGACAGGACACTTAAATCCACTATAGGCCGTTTTACCTCGGAAGCTCCCCAGAAACTTTGCAAAATTCAGGCGTCCAAGTTTGACAGTATTTTCCTATCCTGTTCCAGTTGGGATCCACTGCTTCTGCACTAGGGTCCGCAAAATATGGGTGGGACTGGAATTACCTCTGCTTCAACTACCGGTTTGTGCAAGAACATGTTCCTCTGGTCCTTCCCCTGAAGCGGTCAGGTGTACTCAGAAAGGTTTTGGCC
The DNA here is from genome assembly GCA_004320025.1 of Laticauda laticaudata. Lineage (NCBI taxonomy): Eukaryota > Metazoa > Chordata > Lepidosauria > Squamata > Elapidae > Laticauda > Laticauda laticaudata. The sequence continues at coordinate 51,445 of BHFT01057295.1, forward strand.
TTGTTTAGGCCTGCAATGTTCTTTGTCCTTAAACAGAGCAGATTTTTGCACAAAGCTGTGGCCGCAAAAATAAGCCTGCTAAAAGCAGGCTGGTCAAGAAATAAGACTTCATCCTCAGACATTTCCCCTTCTAAGCGCCGGGGGGGTTTTTTTCCTTGGGGGCCTCTGACAGGCCGGGCTCGCGCTAATCCTGCATTTGATCCCACTGACTCGCGCCCATTTGAAAGATTTGATCTACTTCCTCCTCCTCCTCGGCCCTTGGAGAGGGGTCTCCCCCTGCTAATGTACCTGCCCGACTGCATGTTTGTCCGACCTGGTCAGTACCTCAGAGGTTGAGCTCTTGGTCAGTATCTATTTAGCCCTAACGGGTGTAAACGTCTGGACATTACCACATGTTGAAACCCTGCTTGCAATTCCCTTGGCGAAATTAGGCCATCTCCATCCAGGCTATTCATCTTTCTGCGAACCTCCTTCAATGAAGCCTAATCACCCTGGCGAAGACCAGCAGCCTGTCGGATGTGCAATGTGGCTTCAGGCCCATCTGGTTGGGCGTGTTCCAGCACACTTGAGCCTGGCTGGTCCTTGTGGAAGAGGGCACTCTTAATACAGCGTGACTCTCCGAGAGCGCCTGTCTCTATTTGCCTATCTGTAACGGCCTCATGGGACGCCTTAACGGCATCCCTTTCTGCAGACTATAGAATTTCCACTGTGTTGATTTGCTTTTGCCTTCACAAGGTGCCTAAGTCTACCATCTGCCATTTGCATTAAAATTAGAATAACAATAAGTGAATATAATCTGTGTGTCCAAGGCGGTGTGGCACGCGCCAGGGTCCGCATGTTGAGTCAAATGGTTGCCCTGATAAAGTCTTATGCCCCTTTTATTTTATTGTATTATTTTTGATTTATTGGTGTGCATATACTACTATAATATATGTTTCCTTGCAGGTTTTCGCGAATCAGAATTGTATGTGGAAGCACAGAGCTGAAGAAACAAGCCTGAAGATGCCCATGATAGGACTTCATCGAAACGTTGCCTAGATAATTCCAATTCTTACGCTGGAGAAAACCCCGAATAACCAAAGATCCATATATATATATATATATATATTATATATATATAATATATATATATTATATATATAATTATTAATAATATATATATATATATATAGTTCATATCTCAGCTAATAATATTTTATTGAAAATTAAAAATATTATACTGTTAAGTAGTTTGTTACCCATGAGTGATTTATTATGATGAATAATTATTATAATATTATTGCTATAATTGCCTTTGACCTAATTGCTCCTATGAGTATATATATATATATTCCAATATTAATAATAGAACAACCATATTAATGAGTAATCCAATAGCCAAATAGCCCGAATGCCTAAGGCCCGGAATGATGCATTATGTAAGGGCCTTCAGCAGCTTCCCTGCCACAGGCAGACTCTGGCCTGAGCGTGCTTGCTGCTGTGCCACCTGAGAATAAGGCGTGAGGCGTTAAGCCAACAATTTAAAAGCCGAATTAATTATCCTCGAGTGCAGCGTAGCCAAAGCGAGGGTAAAACAACTTCTCAGAATCCTGAAGGACTTCTGGTTGCTCTCGAAGCAGAAAATACTCACACAGCTCAGAAGACAGACAAGGCGCGGCAGCCCGAGTGCACTCAAGTTGGCCCCCCAGCAGTTCAAGTCTTCTCCTTCTCAGCAGCAGCTTCCCGCCTTGCAAACTAAGCCAGAGGTTCAAACGAAGCCTGAGCTCTCAATAACGAACAGTGGAGAAGAAAGGTGAATTGAATCCTAATTAACGTTCACCACTGAAGAAAACGTGCCTCATGGCTAAAGGTGATACGACTTTTGAAAATGAAATATCAAGCCGCCCAAGGCAAGGCAAGACGCGAATAAAGACACAGTGGCAATCAAAACTTTGGCAGAGCGTAAGAAATTTTATCTGTTGGGAGGTGGAGCAAGAGCCAGCTCCAAAAGCCTCCCACGCACCTCTTTTTTTGGGGGTGGTGTTGCGAACATCGCGTCCCTTTAAAACCGGACTTCTCAAACTGAATAAGGATGTGAAGGCCTAAGACCAAAGGAAAAAACCAAAGAAAACTGAATTGCAATCACGAAACCTGCTAATATTCCTGTATCTCCGTCTCGTTGT
>BHFT01057297.1:0-10533 GCA_004320025.1 Laticauda laticaudata
GGATGCATAGCGTTTTCCAACGGATGGCAAGCTTTTTTTAACGTTTTACATCCTCTTTGCATCCGTAAGTGAAGTGGGACAGGGCCTTAAGGGAGTTAACCTGCTACTCACAGTATATAGAGGAAAGATATGAACATTGATAATCAAATAAAATTTATCTAGATAAAAAGCCCAAAGCTGAAGTCTTGTAAAGGAGGCTCTGTTCCCAAATAAGAATCTTCTCCTGAGTAGGGCACTTTAAGGAGAATTGCTGGCTCTGTCATAACTCTGAGAAATTATTTTTAAATGTGTATTATATGTACTATTTCATGTTATATTTATATTGTTAAAGCATTGATTAAATGTCATCTGTTTGAAGTTGTATTTTCGTGAACATATCAATAAGACTGTTTCCATGATCTTCCTTTGGGCCTTTCAATGATGCTTCCTTTGCTGTTGTAATCTAGTCTATATTCTTTGTTGCTAATCATCCTATTTTCTTCCACTTTTCCCAGCATTATGGACTTCTCAGGAAATAGGAAATAATGTCTAAAATATAATATAATAGTATATGCTAATTCTTTGCCCTTGAATAGGAACTTTGTATTGACTATCCACAATATTATCCAATATCAGTGTTCAAAAATGCCAATATTCTTTCTATCTAACTTTTGCATCTATAAAGCATCAGAAGGAAAACCGCTGTACAATTCTATTCTTTGTAAGTATAGACAAATCTGAATATATTTTCCACTGGTATTATTTCTACTATTTTATTCATTGTGGATTGCCTAATTATTGGTTTTCCTTAATTTCAAAGGTACTTATTGAAAAGTTGCTATATGCCTTGAGCTTCAATAGGAATAATTTTTCATAGCCAAAATAATTGGGGCCTGCTTATAAAAATATCACATTTGTACAAACTACTGAAATTGTTAATTTGTTGTTATAGAATGCAGAAAAGGGGCTACTTTTCAACTTTTATTAGCAGGTGTTTTGAGAATTGTAGAGGCCTAGCTAGTTTTGTGAATATGTCACAAGGAAGAGTAGATTTTCAAATATTAGCTTTAGAGAAGTCGGACTTCACAAATCAACCCTGACATATAAATATATATATATATTCTTCTGTTGGAGAAATAGGCTTTTTTCCCTCCCCTACCAAAACAAACTCTGAGGTAAAATACATTTCTGAGGATGATCTTGGGAGATTTGAATACTGGTATTCAATATTGGTTGAATATTGAATACTGGTATTCAGTATTCCAATACTGGAATACTGGTACCAATACTGGTTGGTATACAAGCAGGGTGCTCAGGTTATAATAGATAGATAAAATGCATCCTTGATGATTTTGCTGCAACATAAAAATGAAAGGAAATATAGTAATTTTTATATCCCTCCATTATTAGTTTTACAAAGAAGTCAAAGTATGGATATATCCTTCCTCCTTTTTCCACACAACAGCAATCTGGCAGGGGGAAGGGGGCACTAAGAAAGAGCCACTGGACCAAAGTGACCCAGCTGGCTTTCATGGCTAAGGCAGGAATTGAACTTATAGTTTCTCACTTTTTCGTATGGTTAAAGTACAAGAAGTATAACAAATTGAGTATCTTCCATGAATATTGTAGTATAGTCCACCAGATATGTGATGAAAAACTTGCCCCACTCAATGCTACTAGATAGATAGATAGATAGATAGATAGATAGATAGATAGATAGATAGATAGACAGACAGACAGACAGACAGACAGACAGACAGACAGACAGACAGACAGATAGTACATAGTAAAGAAAAAAAACTACCATTTTGAAAATTAAAAAAATGGTTCGTGAGTAGTTTTGATAGTGGTAATGATATTTTAGCTGTAATATTAATGGATGACACCAATAAAAATAATACATTTCACAAATTTTGATGAATTCCTCTGTGTGCTCCAATTCAAGGGTGTGCAGATGAGTACTTACATAGTATTTTAGATGTGAGAGGCCACCTTGGTTAGAAATTCTATAATATTACCAGGAATCAGCATACTAGGATACTGAGGCTGAAGAAATAAGACAATTAGAAGGAATATTATTACTAATCTAGATTTCTGCCTCAAGCATAATAAATATTAACTTTCATTCTTTTAGATTTGTTGCTCTGCTGTCAGTGTGCTTCAAACCTTTTTAATCCTCTTTTATTATTGATCCAGCATTTTCTTATATTTTATGTCCTGGGCATTTCACTTCTGTGATGTGCATAAAGAAAATAAAACAATTCATAGCAAATCCAAAGCCTTCCTCAAACCAGAAGCCAAATTTGGATCTGTCCTGTGCTTCCAGCAGTGCTTATAATGAAGGTAGAACAGTTTCATCTGGAGAAGAAAAAAAAAGTCAATAGTTTGTGATCAGTAACTATCCTTTATATTGTCAGTTGGCACATCTGGATTTTTGAAGATGTCATAGGGGCTTTGACAAAATGGCAGGTGAAAAATTGCAGACTTATAAAATGGCTGCCATAACCAATCAAAAAGTGCTCATTTACTACAAGGCAAGTTAGTAAGGCTTCTTCTTGTTATTTTTTTCCTTGCTACTCTTAACTTCATTTTCCCATCTTCTCTTCTGTATATACTTTCAAAGAGGATGGGCTGTAGGGAGGGATGGGATTCTACCAGTTCGGACCTATTCACTAGAATCGGTTGTTAACATTCTAAGCAGTTCGGAGAACTGGTTGTTAGAAGAAATTTCTGGCCTAATCCTGTAAGGAAGGCAGGAAGGAAACATTCTGGTGTTGCTTACAGAAACTGCCTCTCCATTAACCCGTATTACATTCTTGGCAGGACTAGACTTTCTGTCTCAGGAACTTTTCTGGAGTTTCTTTCCCCCTCCTTTGCTTGTGTGGAGTGACCATTTAAAGTTATGATGGCTCTGAAAAAAGTGACTCATGACCATTTTTCACACTTACGACTGTTGCAGCATCCCCACAGTCATGAGATGCCAGGCGAGGAGATGCATGCCTCAATGTGAGTGATATTGAGTTGGCCACGCTAGTCAATAACATGACCATCAAACCATGTCCACACAGTCACATGACCATCAAGGCACGCCTACCACCTATGCCATGCCCACAGAACCAGTTGTTAAAAATTTTGAATCCCACCCCTGGCTGTAGGTACCCTCCATTTCTATGTTCTAAGAATGTCTCTGGATTCCTAATAGGGAAACTGAAATCAAATGAAGCTAAAAGTAGACACATTACTTAATAATAGGTTCCATTCTCATTTATTTTCTTAATTAAAAACCATGTTTAAAAATATGGACCCAGTACAGTAGAGAACTTGCCATCTGTCAAGAAACAAACCTATAAGCATATGGCACTAAGTTGCCTACCTCTGGGTTTAAGATATAAAGATAAATTTTTCTTCCTTATTAGGATCATGAAGAAGACATTATGTGAAGACATTAAATTCTGCTCATGGGTATAGGAGACAAATAGTAACTTACTATTGTGCAAATAATATTGCATTGGATTTTTCCAGCAGAAAAAGACAGACAGTTATAGATAGCAGGCAATACATTGAGAAAGCCAAATAATTGTTGGATGAACAAGAAATATACAAGAAATATACATCTGATCCAGACAAACAAATTACGATAACTCTCAATGATCTAATCAAGAGAAGACAAAAATACAAAAAAAGAACAATGTTGATGAAATGTTATGGAACATCTTCTAACGTTTCTATGGATACTCACACACGCACCAAGTAGATATACCATTATTCAATTATTTTGCTACCAGAGCCCCACACACAATTTAGCCAAAGAACTCATGAAAAATGTAGACACTGCATAAAAGTTGGAGTAATGTGCTATTAATTCATCATCACAGTGCCTTCAGAAAATCAAACAACTGAACAAGATGAAACTATGCAAAACACCAACATAACTAAGCATCCAAAAACTGAAATACCTAAAATTATATAAAATTGATAGTCTTTATAGCATATTTCATTGTGATGAAACTTGTGATGGGTATACATGCAACCTCATAAAGATTTCCATGCAACCAACTAAAGTGTAACCATCATAACTTATGAAAAGAATCTGATCAAAGTAGGTAAATCAATTTACTAAACATAAAAAGCAAACCTCACTTCATTGTGTCATAGCACTGGCAATATTACCTAGTTTGGTAACAAATCATTGCAAGAAGATAACCAAGCTTAATAAACACCAAGATCCCAGCAGAGTAGAGTTGAAAATAACTTCCAATGATTTTGAATCTATATTCATGCATCTCAAGATAGCACTAGCCTGTTTAGTCCCTGCATCAGAGTCTTGGCTCATGTTAAACTTGTATACAACTAAAACATCTAGATATTTCTTTCACTGGTACTACCAGTCAGATATCTCTTATTTTAAACTTGTGTCTTTCATTTTCTCTCCCAGGTTGCATGACATTTCTCCCTGTTACATTTCATCCTACTCATTTCATCTAACTGTTCAAACTTATCTATATGTTCTTTAATCTTCTTTGTCTTCTAAGGTATCAGCCAGCCTTTAATTTCGGATGTTCTACAAATCAGATAATCATCCTCTCAACCCTGTCAGCCTAGTCATTAATAAAAAATGATGTACATGTATTATTACACATTCTTTTGACTTGTTATGGATGCTGCTGTCTAACTGGATTGTACATTTCCTGCCATTATGGAAAACATGCTTGAGAAAGTGCCCATCCCTTCTCTGAGGCTTAATTAATGTGCACAAGAACAGCAATACTTGTGTTGCAGATATATTGAGGAGTTCTGTTAAGTGTAACAAATTATATTAGCACTAGCATTCTGTAGCAAAGGTTTGTGAACAGAAGAATATTAGCAGCCCTTAAAAATACTGGTAGATTAGTTGAACATTTTATAGAGTTTTATTTTTTGATAACATTTCATCTAAAGATGAGATCTTTCTAATAACTGAACTTGGAAAAAATTGTAAAATCTAAGAGCTTAAAAATGCCTCCAGTTCTTATCTATTCTTTAAAATTGTTCTTGTTAGCTTCAGTGGCCAAATGTTCTACTTTACAATCCTTTACTTAAAAGATTGTATGGCCCAAATGTGATTTAAAAGGAAGCAGGAAAAGCAAGGATAGGGATCCTGAAGCTGCTCATCATGAGTTAGAATGAGCAGACAGTTGAGTACATAAGTCTTTTCTGCATTGTATTCTCCATGTAGTTAGAGCTACCATATTTCCATTTATATTAAGAAAATATTTTCAAATGTTACACTTGTATAAATTTATATATGCAAATCTATTTTTATCTTCCATTGCAACCATATGCTTCTTCTCTTGTCCTTATATGAAGAAACACTTTTGTGATAACCCCTGATCTTCAAATGCAGCTCTCAGATGCCTTTGAGTTACTTGCTAAACAACACTGCCATCTCTTTGACCAGGTAACCAGTGCAGAAAATAAAGGGCATAGCCTTGAAAGGGAGAGGGAGTACCATTACCAAAGAGACAAGCAAGGAAGAAAACGTCTCAAAACAAATACCTCATCAGACTTTGAAAGATTATGTTATAAAGATAAAGTAATTCCCCTAATTTTGGGGAATTTACTCATGTGTGAGAAGTACTGCAATAAAGGAAGGACAAAGTGTATCATTTTGAGATGACTGGAAGGCATGTCTGGAAGGGATTTATGGGATTTATATTACCTAGTAATTCCTAAAGTGTATATTTAAGCCTGGTTTAGAATTATTCCAGCATCATCGTTTGACTTCAGGTTGTTAGGTGAAAAATTAGGGATTGGAATAAAAGAAAAAATTACAAACCAGGTAGCTACTATAATATATTAACCTGGATTGGTTGAAAAATACTATGGTGATCTAGTTCATGCCTCATAATAAACTGTGGCCCTCTAAAATCTGATGAACATTAATCCCAGCAATTCCAGCAGTTATGATCAAAGGATGTACATTGGGAGTCATTGTCCATGTACAATTGGAAAGCCTCATGCAGTAAAAGTTACATTATAGAGATATCAATGTAAAAGAAGATTGCAGGCATAATTCTTAGACTTGTTGATCATAAAATTAGATGTCAACAGGAATTTCTTCAAAAAACCAATGATATAAAGAATTTAAAGAAAAATTATGAACATAGCTTACAAAACATAAAGGTGAATTATATACAATATACTAGCTTGTACAGAAGAATTTAGATAATTGAAACTTGATTTAATAACCACACAGAAAACACATGAGCTGGACTTTTGCTTATTGTTACCAAAATAGTACCACCTGAAGCAACTGCTTCTCTAATTCAGTTTGCTGCAATTTTCTTGCTTTTGGGGAATTTCATACTTTAATGAAAAGCTGCTGGAAGATGATAAACCCAACTGTTTTAAAAACTTCATGACATAGAATTTTGCTTTCTATTTTAAATGAAGTCTTTAGTATGTCTCCTAAGAGGGAGAGACTGGGGCATTTCCTTTGTGTATGTGAATCTCTCTCTCAATAAGACTTGGACTGGAAGTGCCTGAGCTGGCAATTTGCATTCTGGCGAGGTGGTTTTTACATTCACAGCATGTAATGAATGCAATGATAGGCTTGGGACATCTTGAACATGGGACTGTAAACATGCAATAGATTGCACCATAGATTAAATGGTGAGATATTTACTAGGTTGGGACTGAAGAGTCATTGTGTTTGTTGTTGTTTTTCTTTTTTAAGAGAAGCTGCTTTTCCAAAAAAGTTTAAGTTCAGAGGAGGATGGCATCACATCCTACACTGTGCCTCTTCACCAATCTGTTCACACTATGATTATCCATCTGTTCAGTTTGAATACTTCAGCTGCTTATATATTTGCCCACAGAAACAAGGAGATTACTTTAAGCTTGAATTCAAGAATGTAAGACAAATTTGCATAACTTGAACCCAACATAGTCTTATATTGTACATAGGACAAAAAAGACTTTTTTAAAAAAAATCCAAATTAATTATATTTAAAATGAAATCAAGGAATAATTCTTTTTTTTTTTTGAAAATTTTATTTGGGTTTTCACAAAAACAAAATACAAATAAAACATCTTTTTTGAAAAAAGCATGGTCCCAGGTTATCACTTCTTCATACTCAATACAGACACAAAACTCAATTTCAATGCTCATTTTTATATTCTATTCCATATGTTCTATTTTACTATTTTCTAGATAGTTTTTCCCTTTTTTATTTTCTCAGCTTATTTAATTATTTCTCATCTCAATTCAAATCATTATATTTATACTTTTGTCTGTCCTACTTACAATTTCTTATTTATTTTTTTCTTATGTAAAGCATTTTTTTCCTGTAGTTACCAATTAGAGTATATGCCTTTATATCTTTAATTTTATCCATACAAACTCTTATTTAAGCTTCAAGTACCAATAACTTTAAGATTATAAATCATTCAATATAATACATAACTTCCAATCGGATTCTGCTTGGTACATTTTAAAATAGACACTATATTCTAAAAAAGAAAAAAAAATTATATTAATATATGTAAATAAAACACAACATTCCATTCCAATTCAATTCTATCATATAAATATACACTTAAAATCTTAACATCTTTAACATTCTTTTCAAACTGAATATCATACTTCCTTGGGACACTTTATAAACTTTCCAATGGTTAATTCCTTTTTTTCCCGTTATTTCTTACTTATATTTTTATAAATTCATATACTAATAATTACAAAAATGTTCCTTTAATTATCTCTCATCATTTTAATTTCATTATTTATTAACAAAAACATCCACATACATTACACATAAATATTTTTATCCATCATAGCATATTTTCTAAAATTATTTAATATTTGTAAATTATAACAATGCTATCGTTAATGGTACCTTTGCAGAATCCCTTTTACAATTAAATTTTCACCCATATACTCTAAACAAACTTATGGTTACAATCCTTATATCTTTTCCCTCTTTCTCCATTTTCTTGTTTATGTCTTTAACAACGTTCTTTTCTTGCCTTCTTCCCCCTCTTCTTCTCCCTCTCCTTTTTTACCCTCGTCTCTCTGTTTCTAACTCTCTCATCTGAATCCTCTATTTCTGTTGCTTTCTAATATTTGTACTTTATCTTTCAAATTGTCCTTACTTCTTTTTGGTTGTTTTTTTAGTCTTAAAACTTTCGCTCACATTTCCCCCTTTTTCTTTTTCCCCCTACTTAAAAATTATTTGATCATCAAGTATGGCTTTCTTCTTTGTCCCAATCTTCTTGTTCTGCAAGCATTTCTTGTTCCTTCTCATAATTCCAGATCTCCATTTCTAAGAATTGAAACACGAAGCCAAAAGAACTTCTCTCTTCTTTTGTGCATCTTTTTTCCATTTTTTTAAAGTTCTGTTTTCAGTTCTTCTAAGAGTGATAACCATGTTTTTAAAAACTTTTAAACAACCACCCAGTTTAATTTTAGTCATCTAGATCAAAAAACAAAAGTCACAAGTTAACCAAATAATCAAGGCTGTTTTTACTTGCTTCTTTTTTCCACTTTCTCTCTCTGGGTTCTATTATTTTGTTACCAAGTTTCCATTAAAATGTATTCTTTGAGAATCTTGTTCCTTTTGAAATAGCAGTTCCATTCTTAATTCCAGCAGTCCTTCCTACCATTTTTCCAGATCCTGCCCTTCTATTCTTTTTTTTCTCCTCCCAGCTTTTTAAAAGCTTTTAAATGTCCAGAATCTTTATTATCCTTTGACTTTTGTTTTCAGCTAGAATGCTGGTTTAATGTCAAAGTGGATTTTTTTCCAATTATTGCTTAAGTCTCTTAGCTGTCAGTATAAGGAAGAGAAGAAAAAAAAAACCTAATCCTTTCCCTTCTCTCTCTCCTTCGCAGCTTAAAAATCTTCTTTAGAAACAATGTTGTTAAGTTTAAATTCCAGGGCATCTTATTTGTTGCTTTTGCTGTTTGACCCAGTCAACCAAAACCTTCTCTTCTTATCTTCCTCCTGCACATTCTTTTCTGGTCGAGTTCTTTGTGGTAGCCATTTCTGACCACCGCTGCAACCACCTTCGGGAAAGGGAGTAATGGACAGCTGGGGAGGAGTGATGCGGCTCTCCTCAACCTTGCAGGTAGTTTCCCCCCTCTCACCACCACTACAGGGTGGCTTAGCACCAAAAGGTGCTAACACCAGCCGGCTTGGGGTACTCCAGCGGCAAGCATGGATCGAAGCCTCGGAGAGAAGAGGTTTCGGTCTGTCGCCGAAGAAGCTCAAACTGGAAGTCAAGGAATGATTCTTAAGCATGCTTATTTTATTTGATGGGAATGAATAAATCTGGCTGTTATGGTTAACTTTAATTCATTCTTTGAATGTTCTTGTTAAATTTTTCTGTTTTTTTTTAAAAAAGATAATTCCTAATGCCTACTTACTTTTATTTCTGTCAATGCTACATTACTTCAAGAGTTTAGAAACTACATATTTATTCCAAAGATCTCAAACGTAAGATTCCTTGAGAGCAAACAACTATTGACAGAATGCAAAAGGATTTTCTCATTTATTCAAATGTCTGGTCTCTTCACAGGATTCTTTTGCAGCTCAGAACTGCACAGTGAAACACTTCCAGTGAGGAAAGTGGCTTTCTAGATGATTCCATTCCTCTCAGAGATAAAATTGGTGGAGAGGGCCAAACTGAATCTTGATGAAATGTTATTTCTACTTGGAAATCATGTTTTTTTTTTACTTGTTGCAATAAAGAAACCTAAACATATTTGGACTTCTGAACACATTTGGTATATAACATTTCAAAATGGGAAATATGTCTCTTCCAAAATAGTTATAGTGGAGGATATGACCAGACACAGAACATTTATCTCTCAGACAATGAAGTAGTTCACCTGCCCACCTTTCTGCAAATAAGCATGAAGCTAGAGGTCAGTGGCTAGCTTTGCAGTATGACTTATCTTTTTATTTTTATTCAAATAATCATTTTTAAAACTCCTGTGAGTTAATTTGAGAGCATATTGCCTATCTCGATTCAATGGATCTTTGTCTGAAACACATAAATTCAATAGGATCAATTTTTAAGCAGTCATCATTTTGAACATGATGTTCACAGAAAAGGGTAAAAAAAAATCAAAACGGTTGACCTGGGGTCATTGATGATTATATTTTTTATTTCATATATTCAAATGCTATTCATATGCTATTTCTAGATGATGTAAACAGGGGTGTCAAACTCAATTTCATTGAGGGCTGCATCAGGATTGTGTTTGACCTCGGTGGGCCAGGTGGGTGTGGCTGGGGTGGGCGTGGCCAGCTCAATGCCACTTGTGTCAGGAGCACATGTAGTCAGGGGCGCTTGGGCTTCATTTTTGCCTGTGACAGCCTCCTGCAGCCCTCTGCAGCAAAAATGGAGCTTGGAGGTGTTAGGAATATAAGTCACCTAACAGATATTTGGGTTAGAAATATATAAATCAGGATAAACATTTTAATACTGTCTCTTCAAGGGAATGCAAGAGCATGCAATTGGGTGTGGTTTCTCAAACGGCCATAAGATGGAGCCATAAACCTGGGTTGTTTT
>BHFT01057299.1:0-10090 GCA_004320025.1 Laticauda laticaudata
GTACAGGAATTGGGTATGTCTAATCCAGTGGTGGGATTTTTTTTTTTTTTACTACCGGTTCTGTGAGCGTGGCTTGGTGGGCGCCGCATGGCAGGCATGGCTTGGTGGGCATGGTAGGAGAAGGATACTATAAAATCTCCATTCCCTCCCCAATCCTGGGGGAAGGTTACTGCAAAATCCCCATTCCCTCTCGATACCACTAACCTGCTTTCCAGCTCTGTTTTCCTGTGCAGGGCAACCAAAGAAGACCCAGCCAATCAACTGGGACTACGGTGGCAGATAATAGATGGGCCAGGGCCAGTCAGAGGTGGGATTTGCTGGTTCTCCGAACTACTCAAAGTTTCCACCACCGATTCTCCAGAACTGTTCAGAACGGGCTGAATGCCACCTCTGATGAAAAGAAGGACTAGGGGTGACATGACAGCACTGTTTCAATATTTGAGGGGCTCCAACCAAGACGAAGGGGGTCAAATTATTTTTCAAAGCACCAAAAGGCAAGATGAAACAATGGATGGAAACTTAACCAAAGAGAGAAACAACCTAGAACAGGGGTGTCAAACTCAATTTCATTGAGGGCCGCATCAGGGTTGTGCTTGACCTCGAGGAGGGGGTGGTGTGGCCAGGGTGGGCATGTCTGGGGTGGGCATGGCCAGCTCGACATCACTCTTTTCAGGGGCATTGTGATGGTCAAGTGCTAAGAAAGGATTTCACTGAGACCCTCCCTCACTCTTATTATAATCTCCTTCCTTCTTTCCTTCTTTCCTTCCTTCCTTCCTTTTATTCTTTTCCCTTCCCCTCTTTCCTTATTTTTCCTCCCTGGCCCTCTTCCCACCTTTCCTTCTTTTTCTTTGTCTTTCCTCTTTCCCTTTCTCCTTTCCTGTCCTTTCTTGGATGCTCAAATGCAAAAGGGGAAATATTTCTCCTTTGGTTTGCTTTAAGTTTGTTTTGATAGCCCTCTGCCAGCAGAAATGGAGCTGGGGAGGGGCACGCATAGCTGCCCAGGCCCCGTTTTCAGCCTTCCTGGAGCCCAGGGTGGCCCTGTTTTTACTGGCAGAGGCACTGCAGGGCTGGTCCTTTGTTATTTCCAGGCCAGATCTGGGCTTGAATTTGACACCCCTGACCTAGAACTAAAGTGAAAACAATTAATCAGTGGAATGGCTTGCTTCCAGAAGTTGTGCATGCTTCATCACTGGAGGCTTTCCAAAAGAGACTGAACAACCCTTTATCTGAAATGGTGTAGGGTGTCCTTCTTGAGCAGGAGGTTAGACTAGAAGACCTCCAAGGTCCCTTCCAAATGCTGTCGTTCTGTTGTTCTTCTGTCTTTGGGTTTGTTTGTTTTTTGTAAAGTATCTCTGTTGTCCTCATTTGTTTTTCCTCTTGGTCATACCAATCACGCTCATTGTTTTCTGGGGAAAGGATTGTCCTGATTTTGAGGCTGGTGATGAATTTGATCCTTTAGATTCTGCATTGCACAGTTGTATTTATTTCTTAGTTGGCCTTTTCTTCTTTACAGATATTCCAACTTGATTTTGAACTTGTTCTCTCTGATGGTTGATGCCAACATTCCAGATATCGCTCTTGAACCGGACAAGACTGTCAAAAAAGTAAGGAACCAATTTCTTATAACACCCCCAATATAATATATATCCAGATATGGGATACTGTAAGGTCAGGGGTAGAATTCTACCAGTTTGCACCGATTCCCTAGAACTGGCTGTTAACATTCTAAGCACTTCAAAGAACCGGTTGTTAGAAAAAATTATTGGCCTAATCCTGTAAGGAAGGCAGGAAGGAAACATTCTGGTGTTGCTTACAGAAACTGCCTCTCCGTTAATCCTTATTACATTCTTGGCAAGACTAGACTTCCTATCTCAGGAACTTTTCTGGAGTTTTTTCCCCTCCTTTGCTGGTACTTTGCTTGTGTGGAGTGACCATTCAAAGATACAATGGAACTGAAAAAAGTGACTTATAACCATTTTTCACACTTACGACTGTTGCAGCATCCCCACAGTCATGAGAGGCCAGGCGAGGAGATGCATGCCTCAATGTGAGTAATGTTGAGTTGGCCACACCCAGCCAATAACATGACCACCAAGTCATGTCCACCAGTCACATGACCACCAAGCCATGACCACCAACTAAGCCACGCCCACAGAGCCAGTTTTTTAAAAAATTGAATCCCACCCCTGTGTAAGGTTGCCCATCATCTAGATTTTCAAGAACACAGATTCAGTTGGACTCAAAGAGTGATATTGTCAGCCCGTCTTTATAATTTCCCATGCTGCACTGAACTCAAACAAGATTACGGGTGTAAAATTGGTGCCTTGAAATCTTACAGAAGTTTAAGATTTGCCTTGTGTATCTCAATTTCAAGTTTATTTAGTTCTTTATTACAGCTTTATGTCGCCCGTCACCCCTACAAGGTCACTTTTTCATTTTTTAATCTATTCATGGAAAAAAGGAAGAGTTTGTGCTGCGCGTGCGCATGCTTGGATGCTAAGTGGATGGATAGAAACAGTGTATGAAAGGATTGAGGAGATCAATCACTCCCTACTTCATAGAACCATAGCATCCTAAGGCTGGAAGAGACCTCTTTTAATCCAACTTCCCACACAGGGCAGGAGACCTTAAACTATCACAGTTAAATAGTTGTCAAATCTCTTCTTGAAAACTTCCAGTGATGGAGCACCTATAATTCTGGGAGACAAGCTGTTGTACTGAATAATTGTTTTCATTGCTAGGAATTTCCTCCTTATTTCCAGGTTGAATCCCTTCTGAGGAGCTTCCAATCCATCCATAGCCTCTTCTCCTGTCCTCGGGTGCTTTAGAGAATATGTTGGATAAAGTTAGATTAGGATTAGATTAGGATTAGAAAATAGAGTTGGAAGAGACCTTGGAAATCATCTAGTCCAACCTGCTATACCATTTCAGGCATACTCTTAACACTGGAAGTTTTTAAAAACATGTTGGATAACCATTTGTCTGAAGTGGTTTAGAGTTTCCTGCCTAGGCAGGGAGTTGGACTACAAGACCTCCAGGGTCCCTTCCAACTCTTATTCTATTCTATTCTGTTCTATTCTATTCTATTCTATTCTGTTCTATTCTATTCTACTCTTCATACCAATATTCTATTCTGTTCTATTCTATTCTATTCTACTCTTCATACCAATATTTATTCTATTCTATTCTACTCTACTCTACTCTACTCTACCCTACCCTACCCTATTCTATTCTATATGGCTGTTCAGTCTCTTCTTAAAACCTCCAATGATGAAGCATTCACAACTTCTGGAGGCAAGCCATTTCACCAATTAATTGATCTAATTGAAAGGGAAATCAATCCTTAATTCCAGGTTGCTTCTCTCCTTGATTGATTTACATGAATTTTTTTTGTCTTGTCTGCTTTGGAAAATAGGTTGACCCCCCTCTTTGTGGCAGCCCCTCAAATATTGAAACACTGCTATCATGCCACCCCTCGTCTTTCTTTTCTCTGGACTAGTCATGTTCTCTAGACTGGCCACCCCCTCTTCTCTGTGACAGCAGTACCAGAAGATGGTTATCATGTCTCCCCAATCCTTCTCTTCATTAGATTGGATATACCTAGTTCCCTCAATCATTCATCATATGGTTTAGCCTCCAGGCCCTTTTGGGGCTCTTCTCTGTCTACTTTCTAGGGTCTTAAAGGTAAAGGTAAAGGTTCCCCTCGCATATCCATGCTAGTCATTTCCGGCTCTAGGGGGCGGTGCTCATCTCCCTGACAAATCTGAAGAGCCAGTGCTGTCCGAAGACGTCTCTGTGGTCATGTGGCCAGCATGACTAAATGCCAAAAGCACATGGAACACTTATCTTCCTACCAAAGAGGTCTCTATTTTTCTACTTGCATTTTTACATGCTTTTGAACTGCTAGGTTGGCAGAAGCTGGGACAAGTAACGGGAGCTCACTCCATTATGCAGCGCTAGGGATTTGAACCACCAACCTTTCTGATCAACAAGCTGAGCATCTTAGCCACTGAACCACCACATTCCTTATAGGTCTTAGTAAGTGGCTTCGTAGGATAATCTGTTTTGGAATGTTGAACAAACCATACTTATCCCAACTTTAGGCATAGAATTTCCAAAGTTGGGCAATTTTTCACAAGATGATACACAGGAGGAATCTTTCCAAGAATAATGTTCTTGTCTCTATATTATTATTATTATTATTATTATTATTATTATTATTATTATTATTATTATTAAATTTCCCTTAGACACGTATGTTGAGTTGAAATAATGACATGTATGTGTACATGTATGCGTACGTTATGGAGATAATAACTTTATTCGGGGGACATTCTGGTTTGTTTTTTCTCTTTGTTTTCGCTGGTTGATATTTCATACAGTTGTCAAAGATATATAATTGGTGGAAACGTGGCCATTGAAGAGTGGAATTGGCAGTCATTCTGGATTTTATCATCTTTATTTCTATCTATCTTTCTCTTTCTCCTCCCTCCCTTATTTTTTTCTTCCTCCTTCTTCCCTCCCTCCTTCCTTCTTTCTTCCTTCCTCCCTCCCATCTATCTTCCTTCCTCCCTCCCAAATGTCTTCCTTCCTTCCTTCCTTCCTTCCTTCCTTCCTTCCTTCCTTCCTTCCTTCCTTCCTTCCTTCCTTCTTTCTTTCTTTTCCTTCTGTTCCCCCAACTTGCTTTCATCTGTATCTTTCAATTTGTGATTTAACATTTAATCCCATCCTTTATTTGTCAGGAAGGCCCTGCTGTTTGACGTGATGGCATTTGTGTTCCTCTTGCGCATTGTCTTGGAAGCCAGTTTTTCCACTTAAAAAAAAATACAAAATCAAATAAGTCTCTTTGTTTATGTTTCCTCCCAATTAAGCCACAGCTTGCCGAGTTTATTATGAATATCTGGCATGTAGCTTACATGTTTTGTTTGTGTTGAACTCCTTACCTGTCTGTCTGGAAGTTCAAAACCATGCAATCAGGTGTTTCTTTTTCTTTTTTCTTTCTCTCTCTCTCTTTCTCTCTGCATTCATATTACCTTTAAATATGTCAAACCCTTAAAGCTTTTTTTTTTCCTTTCAAGGTTTAGCAGGGCTTTGTAATCTTTCTGAAAACGAATTTCATTATACAATTGTCATCCTTGTGCCTCTGAATTTTATTTATTATGCTGACTCTTTAAATTGCATTTTGCCAACATTTTTTTTTTTGCAATTGATTTTAATAACTGAGTCGCTAGAAGAGGCCCCATTGCCTTTGTATGTTTATCTTCTTCACTTTAATGGCAAGTTGAAAAGAGTATAAAAACCCACAGCTTTGGAAAATTGCTCCGTCTGAAAACTTGTGATCCCTGTGTAAGCTTCATAATCAGTATCTCTAAGGACAGAAATTTCGCCTTTTATCATAATACGTTAATCTTGAGAGAATAAGGCAAACAGTGTAAAGAAACTGCTAACATTATGATTGGACGGATTGTTTTTTTTTCCCCAATTATATCTCCCCAACACACCAGAATGTAGAGGTAGCATATGGTAAGGATGACCTCTCTTTAAGAAGTTCCATCTGGTGGGATCAAGAAGAAGAGCCTTCTCTGTGATGGCTCCCTCCTTGTGGGTTGAAAGGAGGGTTCCTTCAAAAATTCCAAGTGGGTTAGACTGGGAGATAAATTATAATAATACCGACAGAAAAGAATATTTGGATGTTATGGTTGAATTGTAGAATCCTTTCCGGTCTCTAAGGTTTTTTTTTTCCTTGTATATATTTTATAACCCAAGTAGGTAATAATTTGGGTTTGTGGAGAGGAGGAGGAGGAGGAATCATGATGATGATGATGATGATGATGATGATGATGATGATGATGATGATGATGATGATGATGTGGGGTCCTTGGTATTCTTTGAGCTGGGTTATTTTCTTGCAGATTTTTCATTACCAAACTAAGTGACATCATCATTTGTGGCAATAGTAGTTAGGTAATTAAATTCCTGCAAGAAAACAAGACTACTGAATACCAAAACAACAACAATAACAACAATAATAATAATAATTATAACTTGACATGGTCATGGCTTAAGATGGGAACCATCAAGAAAGAAATGGAAGGTTTTCTCAAGAACATGCACTTTGCAACGACAAGTTGAACCGTTTGACATTTAATATGTGAGTGCAGCAAAATCGCACAAACTGATTACAAAGCTAGACATGGCTGAGTTGCAAAATTAATCCACTGGTCATTATGTAAAAAAATATGACTTACCTGTATCTGAAAAGTCATGAGAGAAACAAAGTGAAAAAAGTTGTCAAAAATGAAGAGGTGAAGTTCTTGTGGGACTTTCGAATACAGATGGATCGTCATTTGGAACAGAACATGCCAGATATCACAGTTGTTGAAAACAAAGCGGACAATTTATTGATATTGCTGTACCGGGAGACTCCAGAGTCGAAGAAAAAGAACTGGAAAAAATCACAAAATATCACGACCTGGCCATCGAAACTATGTGATTATGGATGAAACATATAACAGTGATACCCATTGCCATCGGGGCACTTGGCACCATGTCCAAGAATTTTACAAAATATATCAAGAAATTGCAGCTTCCTGCAATAACACTTGGAACATTATACATAAATTAAGAAGATACTTAGTTAATACCTAGGACGCTGGCAGCCACCCTTAATTATCAGCACCAGTTAATTATATTTGTCATGTATTTTTAAATGTTCAGTTGACTGAGTTACATTTTCAGTGAAGAGGAGGAGGAGGAGGAGGAGGAGGAAGAAGAAGAAGGAGAAGGAGAAGGAGAAGAAGAGAAGAAGACATCACACAGTCTTAAATATGTAGGAAGTGTTTGACTAGTGATTTGTGATATGAAACCCAGCATAATTATCTTGTTTGCTGTGTACACTGCCATTATTTGTGCATAATAATAATTTTTTAAAAATTGAAGTTGAGTGACTTTGAAAAAATAAATCACGTGTTATCCCAATTGTAATTGGAGCCCTTGGAGCAATACCTAAAAGGCTGCTTCACTATTTAGAAATTCTGAATTTATCAGACTTGAATACACTGATTCTGCAGAAAGCCACCCTACTTGGAACAGCTTATATCCTCTGATGCTACCTGAGCAGTTCCTAGGTCCTTGGTTAGGATTCGAGCTGTTGAGCTACCAACCAGCCCCAAAGGCTGTGAATCTCACTAAAGATTTAATAATAATAATAATAATAATAATAATAATAATAATAATAATAATAATAATAATAATAATAATAGATAATGGTCCATCCTTATATTATTGCTCAAGAAAACCACATGGACATGTCTGTGGAAATGCCAGACTTATCTCCCAAAGAGGTATATTTTTATTAAATTGTTCATTTCATTGATTTTGCTTAAATACAATGGAAACATCACAAGAAATCACAAAGCTGTTTGCAGTAAGACTAACTGGACTCAAAGAAAAATAATACTTGACTTGCAACAACATCCTGCCATCTAAAACTCATTGAAATGAGTTGATTCTGTGGGGAGAAAAAAATCAAAAGAAATGTGTTTGGTGCTTGGATTGATTTTCACACTCCTACCCCGCCCTCCTCAAAGCTTTAACAAGAAATCCATATATATTTTGAGAAACTCAAACAGGATAAAAATCCACTTTGCCTTGACCTGTAAAATTAAATTACCTGCTGGGGGCAGATGAAGTCCGCAGCTCGTTTTTTTCAGCCATAAGTTTGCTTTTACAGAAGTGGTAGGAAACATGCTGTGTTTCTAAGGTAAAGGTTTTCCTGTCCGGTTGTGTTGGACTCTAGGGGGTGCTGCTCATCTCTGTTGGCCGTGATCAGCTCTTTCAGACTCTAGGGGGCACCGCTCATCTCTGTTGGCCGCTGCTCTTCTCTGTCGGACTGTACAGGGCACATTGCTCATCACTGTTGGCCACTGATTATCTCTGTTGGACTGTAGGTGGTGCTGCTCATCTCTGTTGGCTGCTGCTTATCTCTGTCAGACTGTCGGGGGCACTGCTCATCTCTGTTGGCCACTGATTATCTCTGTCGGACTGTAAGAGGCACTGCTTATCTCTGTAGGCTGCTGCTTATCTCTGTCAGACTGTCGGGGGCACTGCTCATCTCTGTTGGCCACTGATTATCTCTGTCGGACTGTAAGAGGCACTGCTTATCTCTGTAGGCTGCTGCTTATCTCTGTCAGACTGTCGGGGGCACTGCTCATCTCTGTTGGCCACTGATTACCTCTGTCGAACTGTAAGAGGCACTGCTTATCTCTGTTGACTGCTGCTCAGCTCTGTCAGACTATAGAGGGCGCTGCTCATCTCTGTTGGCCACTGATTATCTCTGTCGAACTGTAGGTGGTGCTGCTCATCTCTGTTGGCTGCTGCTTATGTCTGTCAGACTGTAGGGGGCACTGCTCATCTCTGTTGGCCTCTGATTATCTCTGTTGGATTCTAGGGAGATAAAAAGCACAGGGAGGAGATGAATAGGCGTGGCAGACAACTATTCATCTTCTGGACTTTTAGGCCGGACTTTTAGCCTGCAAGATAAATTTTTGCCAGGGCTGCCAGCTCTCCTAATAATATTAGGATTATAATATTATAATTCCTAATAAAGGAATCTTTTGAGTTCACGTCAGAGCGGTTGTCGTGTTTGGGGAGCTGGGTCAGAACACTTACATGTAATCAAAATTTGGACATTTGGTAAATGTTGATGAAGGTTGCAGTGTCCTGTAATGACATGATCCCCTTTTGCGACCTTCGGACAAGTAAAATCATTGGGGTAACCTGATTCATTTAACAACCATGTTACTAACATGATTTACTGAACAGCTGTGTCAAGAAAGCTTGTAAAATGGGAGAGGGGAAGGAAGGGAGGGAAGAATGAAACAGAGGGAAAGGGAGAGAGGGAGGGAAGAAGGAAGGAAGGAAGGAAGGAAGGAAGGAAGGAAGGAAGGAAGGAAGGAAGGAAGGAAGGAAGGGAGGGAGGAAGGAAAGAGTTCTTTTATAATTATTTGGATGTGAGGAGCACATATCAAACTGTTGGAAGAAATATCCTTCTGGGTTCAGTTCCAAGTGGGGGAAAAGACACTGGAAACATGCAAAGATGGTTTAATGGCGGACAGGACCACACAGCTTGGAGCTCCAAAGTAAAAAGTACAATCACATGCTTCAAGA
Organism: Laticauda laticaudata; assembly: GCA_004320025.1. Taxonomy (NCBI): domain Eukaryota; kingdom Metazoa; phylum Chordata; class Lepidosauria; order Squamata; family Elapidae; genus Laticauda; species Laticauda laticaudata. Next base: position 9,169 of record BHFT01057299.1, read on the forward strand.
TGTTGGGTGAAGGAAAAGAGAAGGAAGGGCCAAGATGCTGAGAGTCCCTGGGTTTTGCCCTCTGTTGGGATTTGAATTTGAGCTTGTATTCTGATTTGTTGTCAGACTCCCATGGGGCCATGCAGGGGCAACTTTGTAGGCTGTCCTGAGTCCCAGGCTGGGTTGAGCCTTGCTGGAGGATGATGTAATTGTCCAGGCTTTGGGCAATTCCTATTGTAGCTCTACCTGATCTTTGTTATGTAAAATAGACTGGCCCAGGCCAGAGTAATGATCCATTAGCAAAGGCGGGAGACTTAAGTTTCTGGCTCTGAGTTTCTATTTTTCTTTTTCGGGGAAATAATCTGTCTTTTTAATATATCCTAAAATTTTTCATTTTCCTAGGAGAGAGGGTGGGTTTTAACTTCCACCAAAACCTAACCACAAGAGCACATCAAACTTAATGTCAATGCCACTTTCTCTGAAGACATTTCACTCTGTGCACTTCGATTGCTTTTAATGAAGACGACAGTTGCTATAGTGATCCAAGACATAGAAATATTTTGGTCGACAATTTCCTCCGTAATACTTAAATATCAGTGGGTGCAAATTGGTCTATTGAAATGACAAAAGGGATTGGTAGAAGGAAATGAATGCTTGTATATTTCAGACATTTGATATCAAACCTCAGCTTTAAACACCCGCAGAAGGAAGAGCAGTGCATAAATTTGCACTCGATTTCTGTGTTTGTTAGAAATAACTACAAAAATGAAGGCTTTTTTAATCCCTGGAGGTGCCAAGGTCACAAGGGAAGAATCAGAAAACAACTACATCTAAATTTACTTGATTTTTCAGTTAGGGCATAATTTCAACGTTTTCCTTGCCAAAATATATATATATATATATGTATGTATGTATGTATGTATGTATGTATGTATATATACAT
>BHFT01057302.1:0-11125 GCA_004320025.1 Laticauda laticaudata
TGTCAATAGACGGATGCTGGACGGATAGAGAGGAAGCAAAATGGAGGCAGTGAGTACAGAACGGATACATCGCGTTATCCAACAGATGGCAAGCTGTTTTGTCCGTTTTACATCCTCTTTGCATCCATTAGTGCAGTGTGACAGGGGCTTAAAATATAATGAAGGGGGAAATAGCAATAACAGTAGCACTTAGATTTATATACCACCGCATAGTGCACTCTCTGGGTGGTTTACAGAGTCAACTTATTGTCCTCAACAATCTGGGTCCTTATTTTACTGATCTTGGATAGATGGAAGGCTGAGTCAAACTAGAGCCTGTCCAGAATCAAACTCCAGGCTGTGGGCAGAGTTTGCCTGCAATACTGCATTCTAACCACTGTGCTACAACAGCTCTATAAATAGCAGCATTTTTTAAGTTAAAAACAAAATGGGGAAAATATTTTTCCAAATTCCATAAACTTTCTTTTGCATTGACTTTCCAGAAAATTAATCCAGGATCCTGAGAATTCCTAATTACAGGAAGATGAGAATTAATCTCTGCCAGGATATAAAGAAGTCTGATGCTCATAATTTCTTTTCAAGCATCCAGTGGTTTTTGAGCACCTTCAGTCTTATATAGACTGACCAAGATGAAGATTGGCATCGTAATAAGTCAGTGCAACTATTATGCTGGAAGATTCCTGTTTGGTTAGTAACAATTATGATATAGAGAGCTGTCATATGTAACCTCTGCACTCCTCAGGTACTGCATGTTGTACATAAAGTGTACACACTACATGCTGCTGTTTGTCCTTTTCCCTTTGTTTTCTACTCAATAGTATAGGCAACTGTATTTCTTGCTATCCTTTATTCTTCTGCAAATCTGTCAGAAAAGAAGAGAAGAAGGACAATGAAGGGGTCAGAAGGACACCTCTGAAAGGTATTTACCCATCCATCCATCCATCCATCCATCCATCCATCTAAATGGTGCTACTCTCTGGAATATTACTGTTTGCAGTGTTTTATCCCATTTCTCATCCCTCCTTTTGGCTCTTTAGAAAAAAACAGTAGGTGGGTTTTTTCAAATAAATGACCTTTGTTCATTTCCATAGGCTGGTGATGCATTTGTTCTTTAACCAGACTCAAAGGAAAACAGTGGGAGTTCCAAACTGAGGTTTGGGATCCGTAATGTATTTACTATTTATATGTGTATGCATGTTCAGTTATGACAATGATACCAGCAAACTATCTCCTGGGAGAGTTGCAATGAACTAGAAACTGCATTGGAAGTGGAGGAAACCTAAGGAACTTTAATGACAAAACTGAAAATAAAAATTCATTAAGTGGCTGAGAACATTCAAATACAGCTAGTCCTCAACTTACAACAATTTTTTTAGTGACTATTTGAAGTTACAAGGGCACTGAAAAAAAAAGTGACTTATGGCCATTTTTCATATCTAATGATCGATAAAGCATTCCTATGGTCATGTGACCAAAATACAGATGCTTGGGAACTGGTTCGTATTTACAATGGTTTCAGTGTCCAGTGCAGAGGTAGTATTCAGCAGGTTCTGACCAGTTCTGGGGAATTGGTAGTAGAAATTTTGAGTAGTTCGGAGGACCGGCAAATACCACCTCTGACTGGATTTTTTACAGTATCCTTCCCCTGCCATGTCCACCAAGCCATGCCCACAGAATAGGTAGTAAAAAAAAACTGAATTCGACCACTGGTCTGGTAGTCATGTAATCACCTTTCCTCTGACAAGCAAAGTCAATGGGGAAGCAGATTCAATGAATAATTGTGTTACTAATTTAACAACTGCAATGATTCACTTAATGACTGTGGCAAGTAAGATTGTAAAATGGAGTAAAACTCTCTTAACAACTCTCTCAGTTAGCAATAGAAATTTTTGGGCTCAATTGGGTTTGTAAGTCAAGACTACCTGTATGAATATGTAATATTTGAGAGGAAGGGTTCAAGCTATTTTCTAAAGCACCTGAAGGCCAGACAAGGAATAATGGATGGAAACGGAACAAGAAGAGATTCAACCTAGAAATAAGGAGAACAATTGAGATTGTTTTCACTTTCTGACAGTGAGAACAATCAACCAATGGAACTGTTTGCCCTTGGAAATTGTGGGAGTGCCATCACTTGAGACTTTCAAGAAGAGATTGGACTGCCATTTGTCAGAAATGGTGTAGGCTTTCCCAATTAGGTAGAAGGTTGGACAAGATGATCTACAAGGTCCCTTCCTACTCTGATTATCTGTTAAGTTTCTGTTAAGTTTCTGTATCTGTTAAGAAGTTTTGGGCATGTTTTTCCCTGTTATTGAAAGAAGTACCCAAACCAATTTTCAAACTGCCTAAAAAAAATATTCTGAGTGAGGTATTAGGGCTTGCTTCAATTTTATTTTAATTAGTTAGGTTGTCCCAGGCTATGACCATTAATACGTACGGGAGATAAAAGACATGTGTTAATATTGTCATTGCCAGAACATAACCTAATGCTCGCAAGAGCCTTGTGATGTGTTCCCATAGAAACAAAGAGAGTGTTACCAAACTGCCTCTGAAGGACCTCTGCTAAAATTGCAGGAACTCTTGGGAGGGTGGCAAAATTGACACAGGTCACCGCAATTTCATGTGCAACATTGCTGGCACATTCTTCCCTTTGGTGTTCCAAAGCACTGTAATTGGATCCTTTAAAGACCTTGTTACAGTCAATAAATACGATTTTATTAAAAAGGCAGTGCTTTCACCACTGATTCCCCCAGCCGCACAGGCCCTCCCTGTTATGCACTCTGTTGCTCTTCTGTCAAATGAACTTGTCTCACAGGGAGGGAAATCCTGTACTATCTGGCATTTTTAAAAGCTGCAAACTATTGGGAACAGGGGAGCGAAAGCTGACACTCAAATCTCACTCAAAGACTTTCTGCTCTCATCAGCCACAGCTTTGGACTTCCACCCACTAAGCGGTCAGGTCTTTGAGATAGCCTAGACATGAAGCACCGACCATGACTACCAGTACTATCTTTATTGTAAGTAATAGAATCTTGCCAGTGGTGGGATTCAAATTTTTCTACTATCGGTTCTGTGGGCATGGCTTGGTGGGCGTGGCAGGGGAAGGATGCTGTAAAATCTCCAGTCAGAGGTGGTATTTGCTAGTTCTCTAAACTACTCAAAATTTCCGTGACCAGTTCTCCAGAAGTGGTCAGAACCTGCTGAATACCACCTCTGAATCTTGCAAGTCTGAAAGTACCTCTCTCTTGCTTTATTTCTACTCTTCCAAAAACCAGGGAGAGTTTTTTCTGAGATGCTTTCTCCATCACCACCCCATCTTTGGATGTAGATCTCATTTATCAGACTGTTGCCTTGACTGTGGCTCTTCCTCCTGTTTCCCAAGGCCATTCCCAAATACCATTACAGCAGAAGGTCTCTAGAGGAATTCCCCCCCCCCCCCATGTTAANGGATTCCCCCCCCCCCCCATGTTAATCTGAATTCTCTTTGGATTTCTCAGTTTATGAGAAACAGGAAGGAAATTCTTCGAGGACAGATTAACACTTACAAGCAACTCCTCCTCTTCTTCCTTCCCTTCCTCCAAAGGAGGAAGAAGTATTTGATATGTTTACCAACTTGAGTTATTTATAAAAATAATAAAGGCTGGGTAAAAAATCTAGATCAATCAATCAATAATAAGTCTTCATTTTTTTTATAAAAAAAAAAGACGGAATCCTAAGCAGTATACCAACATCCTCAAGCTAAATCAAAAACCAGTCTGCCTTTAATTTTATTTTTTACGACTGTATGATGATTCTAAATCTAGCAGAGTCTGCATCCTTGTTATGTAATAAGGTGGAGGGGGGAAACTGAAAACCTAATGGTTTCAGTGGAACAAAGTACACACTTTATTGAGTGAATAACAAATAATTTGTAAATTGGAATGTGATACTGACAGAGCAGGCAGAAATTCTCTGAGATTATGAAGGAAATTAAGCTGAAGTTTTCTAAAGCAGCTGTCATCAGTATAGCAATGCAAACATGTTCCATTTGCTACCTATCCAGACCAGGTAATAAGTAATTTTTCACAACAGAACTATACAATTCCAATATCACATGTAATGTAATTGCAGTGATACTATTGTGATAAGATAGTAATTTTCTAGCTTGTCAGGAGATGGGAAATACTGGACTGTTATTTGGAAATGAATTCAAATAAATCCAAAACTCTATTAAGGATCCAATTTTGCTTACAGCTGTATGAATTTAAATCATTTTAAAAGCAATAAACATTGCAAAAAAGTACCTTTTGTGACTTTTTCTCACCATAACTAAAGGTAAAATCATACAAATTTAAAGACATTTTTTTTTAAATTCCATGATGAAGTACATAGTTTTGGAAGCTGATTTGCCACCCCATAAAGAAGATTTGATCAAACAGGGAGATTTTATAGAATGAAATGCATATGTCACTGATCCACTGATTTTGCAGATTGAGTTATTATGATTGTAATAAGAACTCTCTATATAGACAGTTTATATATAGTCATTTATTGAAAGCAATTGCATGACTTGTGTTTGAATGGAGGATGTCTAAAATCCCTGTGAACGTCTTGCCATTATTTCTTGATTGACCAGGAAACCTACCTTTTTGGCTAAGGGAGATTCTATCTCCATTCCTCATTCAGAGTCATTTTTAATTCCTTTCTGACCAGACTATTGAGGTCAAAAGGTCATATTTCCCATATCCTTCTTCTCTCCCTTCCATTTTTACAATATTTTTTTTTTCTCCATAGGTAGATTTTTTTAGACTCACACCACCTACTTGTTAGAGAATTTTACTTCATTTGGACTGAAGACCAGCCAAAAATGCCAATGAATCACAAATTGGGTTATTATGATATTGGAGGCTAAAACAGATCAAAAGTGAATGGGGAAACAACACTTTTAAACAAATAGTTGACTTATAACCATTTAGCAAACATTCAAAGTTACAATGGTACTGAAAAAAGTGACTTACAACCAGTCCTCACAATTATGTCCTTTGCACCATCCCCATAGTTATGTGATCAAATATTGGTCATTGGTAACCAGAATGTATTTACAATGGTTGCAGCACCCCAGGATCATGAAAATGCTACCTATGATGTATCCAGTCAACTTTCGACAAGCAAAGTCAATGAAGGAAGCCAGATTTTTGAGGGACTAAAGCCCCTGTCACACAGCACCAATGGATGGAAACAGGATGTAAAACGAAGAGAAACACTTGCCATCCGTTGGTTAACGCGATGCTTCCGTTCTGTACTCACTGTATCCGTTTTTCATCCTCTCTATCCGTCCAGTCCAGCTTCTGTCTACTGACATTTCCATTCCGCCTCAAAAAGTTTTGAGCTGTCCACAAAACTTTTTCAGTTGGAAAATGTATTCAACGTTGTCCGTTCTGATCTGCCAACGCATACGATGAACACCTGTATCTACAGCCATCGTTCATCCGTTACGCGTCCGCTATACCCGCTAGGACTCCGCTGCGCATCCGCGGCAACTCACATCCCGCTCCTGTGGAAAACGGACACAGGAGGAGCGAAACCGACGCGAATGGACACAGAGTCTTTAATTTAGTTAGTGCGTTATTGACGGTAGATAATGGAATACGAAGCGGATGGCAGCTTGCACCTACAAAGCATAATGAAATACGTGGATACCAAATAACGTTTCGCAGAGGGGACGTATCTCAGATATTTAGCAGATGTCTGCAGGGTATGTTGCTTAACGATGGATTGATCAAGAGTATTCACCGAGTGGAAAAAGCCTTTATTATTTCCTTATAAAAAGTGGGGATGGGAACCCCTTCAACCTGGATTCTCAACTTTCAGTTCCAGTGTAGGCCCTGCTGTGCCCGACCTCTGCAAACCGTTAATTCTGGCTCTTGCTCTTCCACAGCATCCAGCTCGATCTCCACCATTGGATCATCAACCAACTCCTTTGTGTAGCCACCATCGTTCTTACAACAGTGCGAAAGCCATCGTACAGGATCTTTCACCTTTGTTCTACATTGAAGAAAGAAGGCTGGCCAAGAAGTGTCTGGATGTCCGGAAGGATGGATCTCCCAGAGAGCCAAGTACGGACTGCCCTACAAGCAGGCTGATGGTGGAGCTGAGAACGAAGACCTCGTGCATCCAGAACTTCATGAGGCATACCTCAGCCACCTGTTTTGACGAAGTTGTGGAGCGGCTAAGGACCCAGGTGACCAAGCAGAGCACCAACTTCCGGCCCAGCCTGGACCCTGGGGCTCAAGGTGGCACTGATCTCTTGCCACCAAACCCTGGCCCTCAGGGGACCATGTCACAGAGCAATAGCAGTACAACGGCCTGTGAGGGTGCCACACAACTCCTATCAGATTGTAGTCAGAGAAGTGTTGTGAACAGGCCATCATCGGAAGGAAATACCTGGAGATGCTTTTCCTCCACGTGTCCCCGTCCACTGAAGAAGGCTGGAAGAAAGTTGCCAGCAAGTGATCATCAGGTGAATGTGGAACCTAATCCCCATCACCGATTGGAGCCATTTAGATGGCAACGCATGTGGCTGCAAAGCTCCAGCCAAGGCGGGTCCACTTATTCAACTACAAGGGCATTTTTCAGCATCATATCCCTTCTTCGCCGTGGTCGATTGCTGGACATACAAGTTTCAGTGTTACTATCCCGAGCTTTCTAGGTCAATGGGTTAGCTTCATGTATGCCCAGGGTATTGGTAGCAGACGCTCGAGTCCACCTCAAGCGAGAGGGCTGTTCAAATTTCGCAATCCTCATTCATGCGGGGCTTCCCAGATCCCTAGGAACCCCCTGCCCAACGACACAACAAGATGTGCCCTACTTCATCAATGGGGGGCCTGTCCCTTAATCTCCCCTCAATGAACCGACCTCATGCCAGCCCATTTACACCTCGCACATGCCTCACCCGTTGAAGATGAGGATCTTTCTAGACGTGCAGCTGTCCAGGGCAAAGACGGGTGGTGGAGAACCCGCCCTTGGCATCTTAAGGCCAACCAGATGTCCGAGGTACGTTCTCACACCATGGCAGGCATCACCCGACATGATCACGTTATGACGGAGGGCCCATCTTGCGTAAGCTTTGCTGGCATTCCTGCACAATCTCATGCGCACCCGCTACCCAGTCTTGCAGACAGGCTGCAGTTGGACCTCCCACAAGGCGAATGGGAGGACATGGAGAGACCTGCCGTGAATGGAGGCAAAGGTGAAAACCTGATACACACTGCTCTGGATCTGTGTACACGGCCCCCCTCTCAACAAAAGACCCCCTCCACCGTGAAGGGAGGCAAGGAGCAGCGCAACCCCATCCTTGAGAACACTTGGCTGTTAATTCCCAAAGCTGAGCATGTGGAGTGGGCAAGAACAGGATGATGATGCTTTACATGGCCATTCCCTATCCTTTCATCCCTCCGTCTCATCACACTGAATGATTACCTTGGGCCACCTGTATGTTGAGGCCCAGTGGCCAATCCTTACAATGAACAGGGAACCATTTAATTGAAAGAGTTGTGTTATCTTGAAAATGTGTGATCAATGATTTAATTGTTTATTGATAATTAAAGGCCCAAAGGTGTACGGCACCTGGGAGGGGGACCATACAGTCCCACTATGCTTGCACTGGACGGCTATCTACCATGCTATCCTTACCCATCCCACAGGTATCCTTAACCCATCCACAGCTATACCCATCCACTGCTATCCTAACCCATCCCACAGGGCTATTATCCCATTCCCACAGATTTCCCTGCCCATCCCAGCTGCTATCCCTATCCATCCCACTAAGCAGCAAAGCTTAAACCCATTTCTAAAAGTTCCTACCGAAGACTTTATTTCATAATAATAAATGAAGCAACGTGGTGACAGCAAAGCTCAATCTTTATTAATACCAAGCTTGATAAAAGTAAAAATGACCCAAGTGTTCCCAAGCAAACATAAAGGTCAACAGTAGCACCCAGTCTCTGGGCAGCCTTATTCTCAGGTCACTCTGAGGTGTGCCCATGAGTAACTCAGGAGGGTGAAGTCAGGCTCCATAGTTGGTCTGTAGGACGGTGGCTGCTGCTGGCCAGTGCGTGGTTCTGAGGCCGCTGTGCATTGGTCCCCCGGTTGCCTTGGCGCCCGAACCACACAGGAGACGGTGTTCTGTGGCACGATCCCCGAAACGTGGAGAAAGCTACTCCACTGACGACGCGTGCTCAGGTCCACCTGTGGATGTTGAGAGCGCCCTTTCCTCCAGAAACATGGGAGGGTGGTCAGCCCCAACACTTGATGACAGATGTTCTGAGGCTGGCTTGAGGCTGTGGAAGTTGAGAAGGAGTAGTGTATGGGGATGTCCTGTCTGCAGACTGAGCGAGGTGAGGGCGTCGGTGCCGTGGCATTTCTGGTGTGGGGGCATGCTGTGGCGTGGTGGCATCTGTGGCGTGGTGCATCGGTGAGTCTGTGGTCCGGTGGTTGGCTCAGTGGTGGTGTTCAGTGGCACCGGATTGCCACTGAAGTAGCTGGCCTCCGAGTACCTGTTGCCTGGACTGGGAAGGGCATGCCTGGCTGGCGTGAGCTAACACCTGGTTTAGCGCAGATCCCACGCCTTGGCCTCCGGAGGGTCCTGTGGAAAGCCTTTGATAGGGTTAATGTGACCATCCCTGGGGTGGGAGGAGGAATCAGACCTTGGACTGTGTGGTAGCCAGCAGGTTGCAGCTGGTCTGGAGGTTGTGTGAATGTCAAGAACCTTTCATTGAAGTGAATCCTGTACCTTGATTCAAACCTGGTTCTGTGATTCAAGACTATGTTCAGATGAGGGTCTGGTTCCGTTGACGAGTAAAGTTTCCGTGAAGATGGAAGCTTGCTAGTTCGAGGATTGTGGACATCAGGGTGTACCAGCTGAGTAGAGGAGATCTACGGGTGCTTTCTTGATGGTTGTCCCTGATCTCCCAGCAGTACAGTGTGCTTCTGCCCTCTTCCGGTCAATGGCTCTCTGCCCCTAGCTTTTTCTGTGGAAGTGAGAGCTGAGTTACAATGGATAGTGGTTGGTCTCTAGGTGGGATTGAGTGTGCCTCTACCTTGCTTTCCCACTGTAGTCATTGGTGGGTCCTCCCAACACAGCATCCCGCCATGGGAAGTTGGCATGCTGTCGGGGTCTCTGTATTATTGGGTTACGCTCCACAGCATTACCACTTTCTTCTGGGACAAAGGAGCTGACTCTTTTCAATGAGAAACCAGAAGAGGGATGCGCTTACTCTTGATTGGGCTGCTCTGAGAACAAGAGAGTTATGGTTAGGAGGGGGCGCTCCTCTAAGTGGTGGATTCCTCACCCTCCAAGAAGCTGCATCTTTTGGCCATCACCATAAGGTCTCCATCTCAGTTCTGTCTAGCTTGAACGCCTGGCCTAGGCCACTTTGATCTTGCTTTAGGTGCATGCTTTTCCCGCGAGTGACGCGAGCGTGTTCGCGTTACATGGTCTTATTTCTATCGCAGCCATCTCGCGAGAGCAATGTCGCTGTAGGTTGCTAGGCCAGGCTCAGTCCAACCCTTCTTCTGATCTCATATGCAGTCCTTCTTCATCCCATCCCACTTTTGTAGTACCTACTTCGATAGATTCCCTGTGTCCACATTCTCAAGACCTGATATGATGATTTCCCTTACATGCAGGATGTTGTCCTTTCGCAAGTCAGCCATTACCGTAACCGCACCTATATGACTTATGTTCACTTCCTCATTGTTCCCCTCAATGGAGTATTGCTTCTCTCCCGTTCTGTTTGTTTCACACGTATCGCCTCTCCTCCCTCTGCCAGGGCCATCGGGCCCTCATCAGAGGGGTCTGATATAACTTCAGTAGGTTGTAGGGACCAGTCAGTGGTCTCGGTCACAACCACATCACACATTCATCGCCTGCCCCAACGCATAATCCAACGTGGAAATCGTCCTTTAAAGAAAAAATCACTAATAATCGGTATTATTCAGAACATCGTATAGAGCATATGGGAAAGCAAATCCCAGAAGAGTGAGGTAGCGTCTAAACGCAACTTATATGACTCGTACCTCGCTAGCCATTGCTGACTCCTACCCTAAATGGTTAAGTACGAGCAAGAAGCCAAATTGCTGTATGTCCCTTGAACCCAACGCGCAGTGAGTAGTAAGATTCTGCAAAGTACCTGAACAAGCGCCAGCGACAGTGGCCGAACTGTTAATATTATGAATAAGGATGCCAAGGCGATCAGACTTGAGCAGAGCTATGATGTAGTGAATATCCAAGGCTCAATTCCCATAGCGAGGCACAACTGAGCGTGAAAGTGGCAGCATCCCCGCATGCTCTCAGTGGAAGCGAAACTCTAATGGCTTTGCTGAACTATAGTCTCTCCAACACTGTGTTTCTCTCATTGTTCCCAGCACGACTTGAGAGTAAAGCGACCAATGGGCAAGAGGGATGTCGTAACCTATGCGGACCCAACGAGAGCAGAGGGCGACCCAAGGAATTATGTTCCCAATGCTACTCTAGGGCACAAATGGTCAAACAAGCTAATCCCCTTATTTTCTCTTCTTTTCTCTCATAGACCAAGGAACAGACCCAAGGGTATTCCAGAACAAATTAAAAGTTACAGCGCCAGCGGAAAGTAAGCAACCAGAGACTCTAGTGTGACAAAGTCACCGCTGAGCACTACTCAAGTGAGGTAGCGACCGAAATAGACCTCGCAAGCCAAGTACCTTAAGTACACTCAACCAGCCTAGCTATCACTAAACTTTCCAAATGCACCTTTGGAAGGCAGGATGTCTAGACGTGCAGAACAGTGAGTAACAAGTGCACGGCAGAGTATATAAGCATAGATAGCGACCCCTAGCTACGACTTAGCATGTTGGAGACAAAGGAGCGACACAAGAAAAGGAGTACCAGTCATACCAGTTCAGCCTACCTCCTAGCCTCCAGCACCCTCAGCACACCTCCTCCTATCATCATCAATCCACACCCCTGATTACAAAGCTTTCATACGAGAAGCAGCACTGTCGTAGAGGTCGCATGGGACCTCAGATCGTAGCTAGTGACCGTTCTCTATTAGGAAATGCCAGAACAAGGCTTTTCAGGAGTGACCAAGCGTCGATTCTTGTGCCCTCTCTT
>BHFT01057305.1:0-13261 GCA_004320025.1 Laticauda laticaudata
GAAGTTGTGCGAATCGCAGTGGATGCTGAGCGGATACAGCGGACATGTAACGCGATGTAGAACGATTGTTCTCCGTATGGTCGCGGATGTAGAACGGACGCTGCAAAAAGTTCATCCGCTCAAAAGGTTTTGTGCAGCTCAAAACTTTTTGAGTGATGAAATCTCAGTAGACGGATGCTGGACGACTAGAACATTAGAATCATAGACACGCAGTGAGTAACAGACATGCTATCGCCGTTAACCAACGGATGGCAAGCGTTTTTCTCCGTTTTACATCCTCTTTCCATCCGTTGGTGCAGTGTGACATGGGCTTTAGTAAACATGACTGATTGATATTATGTAACATTTGGCAAAATCCCAGACAGATATGTCTTTATATGTATATCTTGTGTAAACCAACTATTTTTAACAACTTTCCTGATATTCTTCAATGGGGAGGAGTTATATCTCCCATAATTTCCAAATAACTTGCCCATGCCTGTAGGAAATTCTAACAACATGTAGTTTAACATATTTTGTAAACACCAGGATGAGATAAATTGGTCTAGAGTCAAAACCACAGGATGCCTCAGTTGCCACATTTCTTTAAAGCATCTCTTTTTAGCAGATTAGTTTTTTGCCATCCAGAATTCCTGCCATTCAAACTGTTTTAAGCTTGGTATCAACATGATGTCATCATATTTTTTTTCTTGCTCAACCAATTACTATAATCTTTGGCATAAAGTAACTGTAAACTGTGAGAAAGTCAGCAGGAGATCTGTGTTTCTGGAGCTGTTCAATCATTCTCTGGACCCAGAAAAGAGCATGGGTGTGTTTGTTATTTTAAGTTATATTTTTATAAATAGATCTGTCAACAGGGAAATCCACTGAAAAAAATGGTAAAGGCTTAAAATGTGCAGTTGTTTCCCTCTCTTTGTTGTATAAATCATGTGATCTTATAAACAAGCTGTGGCAATGAATAACCTGAGGTGAAGGCTCATGCTGCCTTTTCCTGTGTTTTCATTTTCCTCCTACATAAATATAGCAGGAAAGATCGTGTTTAATTGTAAAAGGAAAGAATGTGATTGTGATAAGCAATTAACTACAATCCCATCCCAATGAAATGCCATCTTTGCATTGGCTCCAAGCCCCTTGCAATTTCAAAATGTTCATTGTTTTTTTTTTTGCTTGGAAGCCAAAAAGTCAGAACTTCAATATATTTAAATGTTGGCTTATGACCAAGTGAGCTACTAGTTATTATTGCAGAAGAAAACATCTCTGTGTAGCCACTTTGGAATCAGTTTTTGACTACTGGAGATTGCCTGGACTAGTCCCTGTTTCCATGATAAGGTTTTTCAGAAATGGGTTGCCATTGATTCTTTCCTAAGAGAATCATGAGAGAGTGACTGGCTTAAACTCACCCAGTTGCCTTTGAGCTGAAGGCAGGACTAAAACTCAGAGAAGCAACCTAGAACTAAGGAGAAATTTCCTGACAGAACAATTAATCAGTGGAACAACTTGCCTCCAGAAGTTGTGAATACTCCAACACTGGAGGTTTTTAAGAAGATGTTGGATAACCATTTGTCTGAAGTGGTATAGGGTTTCCTGCCTAAGGAGGGGGTTGGACTAGAAGACCTCCAAGGTCCCTTCCAACTCTGTTATTCTGTTATTCAGTTTCCAAATTTCTAACCTGAGACCAAACATACTCTGGACTGTTTGTATCTGTAACCTCTACCAAGGAGTGCATGCGCACATGCTTTTTTGCTTGAACAAAAAACAAATAAATATGATAATGTGCTTTATATGATTATGCAATTTTGATTCACCCCATTTATCTTGCCTGGTTTATTCAGTTCTTTATTTCTAGTTTAACTGTTGGATTACAAACCAGCTATTTTTTGAGGAATGAAGTCAGCTCACACCAGGAAGTGCTGAATGAGTTTCATTGGCAGCAATGAGCACAATTTTATCAAAATTTCCAGATTTTAAAGGCCTGAGAACACAGGAATTGCCTGTTCCTTATTTATTTCCTGGTCAGGTGCAGGAGAGGCACTTGCAGGGTTATATTTTCCATGAAGTTGCACAGTCTGAGTAGTCTTTGCAATAAGCTGAATGTTAACACAGAAGAACAGAGCTCAGTCAAAGCTTAGACACGGTCTTCAACCTGTTAAGCATCATGTGGTGATGCTAAAATCTGCTAAATAGCACTCAGCAATTAAAGAAGACCAGACCTATGATCCTTTAAGATTTGAGCAAATTACAGTGGCATTAATTAAACATTGGCTCTCTGGACGTTCCTGAGTGCAGATGGCACCCTGCAGATGGAATGCTACTATTGATATGCACAGAGCTAGTTAGGGCTTTAAGCTGAGCTCCTGCTGATCACAGAACAATTTATGTTAGCTGCAGCTTTAGGTTTCTAGTGTAGGAGTGGAGTGGAATAGAAGGTGCCCCTTGAAAAGGAATTTTAGTTGGGAATATAGTCACTTCTCATAAACTAGACAGAGTATTCCAGTCTTCAAACAGCATCAAGCATGCAGTCCTAAATAGATAATTGGGATTCTATCATGCCTAAAACAAGATAGGACTACAGGCATCTTGATAGGGTAGCCATTTATGCATCACCAGAAAGTGGATTAAATAGGATACAGATCCACACAAAAGCTGTGCATGTTTCTAAGTGCATTGATAGATACAGTACTAGCATTTAAACAGAACAGCAATATATTTTTATCATTCTTTAATAAACGGTTGGAGAAATCATCTTCATCCACCATCCAAACTGTTTCCTTTCCTGAAGAATGGAGGAGAGATACCTTCCTGTCCTATTCTTCAACTCTATTCTACTTCCATTATACACATAAAGGATCAAAGCTGGATCGAGATGAGGCTGTCCATGCTAATTATGTTTTCAGTGTCTTTGGAAAGTTTTGAGACCTTTTGATATAGATAAATGGATGGGTGATGTGAACTCCTCCTTATTGTTCATATCTCCCTCTCTATTTTCCTCTGCCTTTTGCTCCACTTTGCCAGTTAACTGTCTTTTATCTTAATAAATAACACCATGTTTTTGTAACTGAGTGTGTATGTGCTCACTTTGATCTGGATCTAGGAGTTGCCTGGGAGTGTGCTGAGTGTGATCTACACTGCTCAAAAAAATAAAGGGAACACATAAATAAGACATCCTAGATCTGAATGAATGAAATATTCTTATTAAATACTTTGTTCATGCACATAGTTTGAATTGTGCTGGACGACAAAATCACACAAAAAATATCAACTGAAGTCAAATTAGCAACACCATGGAGGTCTGGATTTGGAGTTACACTCAAAATTAAAGTGGAAAAAAAACACTACAGGCTGAATCCAAACTTTGATGTAATGTCCTTAAACAAGTCAAAATGAGGCTCAGTAGTGTGTGTGCCTGTATGACCTCCCTAAAATGTCTGGGCATGCTTCCTAATGAGGTGGCGGATGAGGGATCCTGAGGGCATCTCCTCCACACCTGGATTAAAGCATCCCCAAACTCCTGGACAGTCTGTGATGTAATGGCGTTGGTGGATGGAGCGAGACATGATGTCCCAGATGTGCTCAATTAGATTCAGGTCTCGGGAATTGGCGCGGGCCAGTTCCATAGCATCAATGCCTTCATCTTGCAGGAACTGCTGACACACTCCAGCCACCATGAGGTCTAGCACTGTCCATGCATTAGAAGGAACCCAGGGCCAACACACAGCATATGGTCTCACAAAGAGGTCTGAGGATCTCATCTTGATACTTAATGGCAGTCAGGTTACCTCTGGTGAGCACATGGAAGGCTGTGTGGCGCGCGCCTTAAAAAAATGCTACCCCACAACATTACTGAGCCACTGCCAAACCGGTTCATGCTGGATGATGTTGTAGGCAGCAGAACATTTTCCATGGCATCTCCAGATCCTGTCATGCTCTGTCACATGTGCTATAGTGTGACTTGCTTTCATCTGTGAAGAGCACAGGGTGCCAGTGGTGAATTTTGGCAATCTTTGTGTTTCTCTGGCAAATGCCAAACGTCCTGCATGGTGTTGGGCTGTAAGCACAACCCCCACCTGTGGAGGTCGGCCCTCATACCACCCTCGTGGAGTCTGTTTCTGACCGTTTGAGCAGGCCACATGCACATTGTGGCCTGCTGGAGGTCATTTTGCAGGTCTCTGGCAGTGCTCCTCCAGTCCCTCCTTGCACTCAAGGCGGAGGGGTTAGCGCGTCCTGATGCTGGTTGTTACCCTTCCTACGGCCCCTCCACATCTCCTGATGTACTGGCTGTCTCCTAGTAGTGCCTCCATGCTTTGGACACTACATTGACAGATACAGCAAACCTTCTTGCCACGAGCTCACATTGATGTGCCATTCTGAATGAGCTGCACTACCTGAGCCATTTTTGTGGGTTGTAGACCGTCTCATGCTACCACTAGAGTAAAGCACCAACCAGCATTCAAAAGTGACCAAACCATCAGCCAGAAAGCATGGGGAACTGGAGAAGTGGTCTGTGGTCACACACCTGCAGAACCACTCCTTTATTGGGGATGTCTTGCTACCTGCCTATGCTTTCCACCTGTTGTCTATTCCATTTGCACAACAGCATGCTGAAACTTGATTGTCAATCAGTGTTGCTACCTAAGTGGACAGTTTGATTTCACAGAAGTATGATTGACTTGGAGTTACATTGTGTTGTATAATGTTCCCTTTATTTTTTTGAGCAGTGTATATCAGAAATTACCAAAGGAATTGTCCAGCATAAACTACTATACATATGGACTGGATAGCCCTTCAAGAATCTTGAAAGAATTGTTCCAAAATTGTGCTGTTCAGACAGTTTAGAGTTAATGGGATTTGGGACAGTTGTTTCGGAATTGTGACCTGTCTCCTTAAGGGAATGCATCATGGTAAATGTAGTTAAAAGTATCCTGGGAAATATAGTCCATATAACATGACTACATCTGTAATCCTGATTGGTCACTATATTGACCCTTGCTGGGTTGGGGAAGGATCCCTCACTCTTGCCTGAAACCATCATACTATACCATGCTTCAATCAGCATGGTGTTGATCTTTTTATCTTTCTACATTAAGAAGAACTTCATCACAAATGTGAATTATGAGGATACCTGATGAACCAATAAAAAAGACTTTGTTATGGATGTTTTGTGGAGTTACTCTTTCTGCTTTATACCATCCAAAGAATAATAAACAGAACAAAAATTGTTCCCTGTAAGATAGAAGCCCAGACACTCTTCCTCTGGTAGTTGATTCTTCCACCTCTATTTCATATCCCCCTGGAAATGGGGACTGTAAAAGAGGAATAAAACTGAAATATTTAATCCTTTCCCCCAAAAATGAATTGGATGCTTTTTCCGATTTATCCCATCTAGATTTTATACAGAGAGGTAATGGCCAATAAAGATATGCCAGAGATGAAGATTGATATGAATGTTCTTCTGACAATGGCCTGGACATCATACTTAGCACTGATACTAAACATTGAATGTCAATCATGAATTTCTAAATAATGGAAACATAGAATATACCTATACGTTGGAAGTGATCTTACAGGTCATCCTCAGCTCTTATTTGGAAACCTCCAAGAAGGGAGAGTCAACAATTGCTCTATAAGGATTGTTTCACTGCAACACAACTCAGATAATTTATCCTAATATAGAGGAAATATACTTGTTAACTATTCAGTGTGCTTGTGTACATGATTTATAAGTTCAACCAAACAAACGATAACCTAGTTGCAGAATTTTTAAAATTTATCTTGCCAGGTTAAGTTATCTTGCCAGGTTTGCAAGGTACAATCAGGAAACAAGTTTTAACATGTCCTCTCCCCACCCAATTATTTCAGTTTGATTTACCAGTATGTTTAGATTTGTGCAAGATTGCATTGTAGGAGCCAATGTTTTGGATAATCCTACCTATAAATATAAAAAATTCTCATTATGAGTGTAACAAGGTGGTAGAGAGGATGTTGAATCATAAAGTTGAAAGGGCCATTTAAACCATCATGCAATGACCATCCATCATTTCTAAGGACACTAGGCAATTGGTTCTACTACCAAGTTTCTTTTATCATTAAGAAGTTCATCTAGTATTTCTGTCTTTTGTAGCCTAAAACAATAAAGACAAGAGAATGGTACTGTAGGTTATTGTTCCTCTTTGCAGTTACTTCTTCAAGTATGCCGTCATATTTCTTTTAACTTTCTGTTTCTTAAGCTTAAAGCTCAGTATCTCAGTTTCTCTTTGTAGGCTATGGCATTCCCCCAATCACCATCAGTCATCATCATTATCATCATCACTACCTTCTTCATCACCACCACCACCACCACTACTACTACCACCACCACCACCACCTTCAAAATCCTCCTCTTCCTACCACACCTTCTCCTCCTGTGTTCTAGTTTAGGAAAGGAGAGTGTGTGAAAATGGAATGGAAAAGTGAATGAGAGTGATGAACTTAGGCAACCAGCTGGGTAGTCACTGATCAAAGCCCTGAAATAGGAGGGGCCTGTTGTACCTCTGAGAAGCAAGCAGAGGTCTTCCTGGACTCTAGTGAGTCTGAAAACTGATGGTGGAGTAAAGCCAATGGAAGGAGGTGTTCATACTCACTGCGGGAAGCAGTAGAGTCCTCCTGGATCCTTTTTTGGTCTGCAAACTGACAGTGGGAATTTCCCTACAAAGGAGGGGCCCATACTCTGATAGGGAACCAGAATCTTCCTGGACCCTTTTTGGTCTGAAAACTGATGGTGGGGCGCAAGTCTAATTAGGACATTGATTTTTTGCTAGGACCCAACAGGGATGAATTGAATCCCTACAGCGGAAAGGGAAACATGGGATGCTCCAGCTTGAGGGTCAGGGTAGGCTCCCCTGGAGAAGACTTGCTTGATGCCTGGGACAAAAAGAGGCAGTTGCCTGTCCATGTGGGCATGACAAAGAAAAAAAAAGAAAGAAAAAGATTGTATGTATATGTAAGTGGGTGCCTGAACTGCCTTTGAAGAAGGTCAGGATACAACAAATCACAGTATATTGTGCTCCCGTTTATGCTGAATCTTCTTTTCATGCTCTGGGATAATGTGAAACAGTCCTTTACATTGCAAACCATGCTGTCCTTTAAATGTCATTCTACAAAATCAATATACTGCCTACAGCTGAAGCCAGAAAAGGAAAGCTGAGATGTTTTAACATGAATGCAGAACCCATTGGATGATTTTTGGAGTCACATGCTGTAATAGACTTTGGTACAATATGTTAACTGCTTCTTAAACATTTTCATGATTTTGAATCCTGATTTTCAGAACAAGCTAATATGACCTAGACACAGAATAAAGATGGATATGGCATTTTATTCTCTGGATACCTTTGACAACTATTGCAAATGTCACTCTTTCTCACTTCCCTAAATTTAACTTCAGGGAGCTTCTATTACTTCACATTTTCTCCAACTTGAATTCACTTAGATGATACACAGATTAGGAGATTCTATAGGATTTGGTATTATTTCCCTTAATACGGGTACCCCCTTCCTCCTTATTTTACTCAAAAGGAGACGTTTGCCCTCAATTTTTGCCCAGTAGCACTGCAGCTTGATTTGGCAGTGATGACAAAAACATTGCAGTGCTCACAACACAAGATTGTGAAGAAGAGACATATCTTTATTCAGGACTCAATGCATGAACTTTGAAAACTCTTGGAGAACTGGTGAAGAACCAGTAGTTTGGAAAAGACAAACATGACTCCCAATATCAAAAAGGTAGATAGAACACCCAGAATGCTATATACCAGTTACCTTAATGTTTGTAGTAGGTGAAATTCTAAAACAGATTGCAATCATTATGCCTGGCTGTCAGTATTTAGAAAAGAATGTTATGATTACCCCAGGACCTGAATGAGTTTGTCAAGAGGAAGTGTGTCAGACTAGCCTTATTTCTCTTTATGACACAGCAACTGATTTGCTAGAGCAAAAGAATGCTGTGGATATAGCATATCTTAATCTCAATAAATTATCTGATAACGTCTTGCATCATATCCTCAATGTGAGGTTGAAGGATGAATGGAATGAGTAAATATTACATTTGAACATCACACCAAGCTAAGGAGATTGACTGACATATAGAAAACCATTATTCGGAATATATTTAGGCTTAAACATTAGGTCAAATCTAGCTGAATTATGTTCAACGGTGACAGATTTTGGTTCTACATCTGAATAGGAATGGTAACATTAATAAATCAAGGATTGGGGAGCTCTGGCTTGGCAGCAGTGCATATGAAAATGATCTAGAGGTCTCAATAGATTAACAACTCAACATATGAGCTAGCAATAGCAATAGCAGTAGCACTTAGATTCATATACCGCTTCACCATGCTTTACAGCCCTCTCTAAGCAGTTTACAGAGTCAGCATATTACCCCAAACAATAATCTGGGTCCTCATTTTATTGACCTCACATGGATGGAAGGCTGAGTCAATCTTGAGCTGGTGATAATCAAATGGCTGAACTGCAGTCAGCAGAATTAGCCTGCAGTACTGCATTCTAACCAATGTATCACCACAGCTAGCATATGTTGTAATACAGTAAGCCAGTTGAGTGTACAGCTAATACTAGAAACCAGGAGAGTGTGAGTTCTAGTCTTGTCTTAAGCCCATGTCACAGTGAACCAACGGATGCAAAGAGGATGTAAAATGGACAAAAAACCTTGCCATCCGTTCGAAAACGCGATGTACTTCACTGCCTCCGTTTTGCTTCCTCTCTATCCGTCCAGCATCCGTTTATGGACGTTTCATCCGCTCCAAAAGTTTTGGGCTGCCTAAAAACTTTTTGCGCGGAAAATGTATCCAGTTCGTCCGTTCTGCATCCGCTATGCATCCGCTATGCATCCGCTACGCATCCGTTACGCATCTGTTACGCATCCGCTATATCCACTAGGCATCCGCTGCGCATTCGCGCAACTCGCATCTGCTCAGATGCAGGAGGAAGTGGAACGGACACAGAACAGATGCAGAACGGATGCAGAACGGATGCCAAGCGGAAACAAAGCGTTTTAAAACGGAAAAAACATTCGCAGAGGGGACCTATCTTGGATATTAAGGATGTCTACAGGATGCATAGAGGATGCCTAGAGGATGCTAGAGGATGCAAAGGGACACCTATACTGCCTATAAAAAGGCGGAGCAAACTCGTCTGCAATCTCACTTTCAAACCAGCAGCCTAGGTGTGCAGACCTCTGGCAGCCTTCATCTGACTCTTCCTCTCCACAGCATCCAGTCATGTCCACCGTGGATTTGTGACAAAGTTCTTTCGGCAGCCACCATCCTTCTGCAACAGTGCGAAACCATCTACAGGTCTGTGAACTCTACTACGGGAAGAAAAGGAGCCACCAAAAAATGTCTGGGTCCAAAGATGGTTCACCAGAAGAGCAGAGGACGGACTGTACAACAAAGCTGATGGTGGAGCTGAGGAGCAAAGACATTTGGGCGTTCCAGAACTTCATGAGGATGCCTCCAGCCATGTTGACGAACTTGTGCAGCGCCTGACACCCAGGTTGACCACGGCAAACACCAACTTCCGGCCCAGCCTGGAACCCTGGGCTCAAGGTGGCACTCACTCTGCACCACCTGGCCTCAGGGACCACCTACAGGAGCATGCAGTACGGCTGGAGGGTGCCACCCAGCACCATCAGCTTTGTTGTCAGAGAAGTGGTGCAGGCCATCATCGAAAGAATACAAGGAGGAGCTCCTCCAGTTCCCCTCCACTGAAGAAGGATGAAGAAAGTTGCAGAGGCAGTGGTATCAGAAGTGGAACTTCCCCCACACCGTTGGAGCCATAGATGGCAAGCACGTGGCCTGCAAAGCGCCAGCCAAGTCGGGGTCCACTTATCACAACTACAAGGGGCTTCTTCAGCATCATCCTCTTCGCCATTGTCGATGCTGACTACAAGTTCATTATATCGATGCTTCAGGCAATGGCTCATCTTCAGATGCCCAGGTATACAATGCCAGTCACCTCAGGAGGGGCTGGAAGGCAACCTCATGGTGGGCTTCCCAGATCCAGACCCGCTGCCCAACGACACGCAAGATGTGCCCTACTTCATCATGGGGGATGATGCCTTCTCCCTCACAACCTACCTCATGAAGCCCTACACCTCCAAATACCTCACCGTGAAGAGAGGATCTTCAACTACAGGCTGTTTTCAGGGCAAGACGGGTGGTGCGAGAACGCCTTTGGCATCCTGGGCAAAAGGTTCCAGGTACTTCTCACCAACATGTAGCATAGCCCAGAGACCATGAGGAAGGATCGTGGAAGCTTGCTGCATCCTGCACAATCTCATGCGCACCCACTACCCAGTCTTGCAGAACAGGCTGTTGGACCGTCAACAAGGCAATGGGGACATGGAGCCTGGGGAATGGAGGCAAGGGCAAAAACCTGATCGACACTGAGGATGTGCAAGGCCCAACAGAGCTTCACGTGAAGCGAAGAAGCAGCGCAACCTCCTGAGACACTGGTGCAACTCCCCAGCTGGAGCGGTGGAGTGGCAAGACAGGATGATAGATGCTTAATGGATGCTTCCTTCAGCCTGTCTCATCACACGGATGAGATTGGGCCATGTATGTTTGGTTGGGCTACAATGAACAGGGCGTTTAATAAAGAGTTGTGTTTATGCTGACATGTGTGGATGATTGATATATCATTATTGATAATATAGGGCCATAGTTTGTGGCAGCTGGGAGGGTGGACCATACAGTTCCCACTATGCTTGCACTGGAGGTTTATCTATCCCATAGCTATTACCATCCCAAATGTATCCCTGCCCATCCCACAGCTATCTTAACCCATCCCACAAGCATGCAAAGGCTTAAACCATTCTAAAATTTTCCAGCAAGACTTTATGAAAAAAAAGGAATGAAGCAAGTGTGTGAATCAAAAATAGACTTTATTAACAACAAGCTATAAGACAAAATGAGTTCTCTGGCACTCCTTTGGTCGCTCAGTCTCAGGGGTGAAGGGTGCAGGTGCTGTGGAGGTGGCTGGTGCTGGAGTGCTTGTCATCAGCTCCGTCCAAAAGCAGAAGCAGCAGAAGCCCTAGCCCCAGAAGAGTGAGCCCGTGCTGCAGAAGCCCCAGCAGAACCAGAGTGAGGGCCAGGGGTGGGATGGTAGCCCTGTCCCTCTTGCAAGGGCTGCAGCAGGATGGCTGAGGCTTGCTGTTTCTTCAGCATGGTTGTGGGTTGCTGGCTGGCAGGGGAGGCTGGCAGGAGGCTGGCAGGAAGGCTGGCACCAAGGCTTGCAGCAGACATGCAGGCAGGGCAGGCAAAGGCAGCCAATCCTTCTTGGCAGCAGGTCTTTTCCTCTGAATGGCGATCTGCTTCCGAGCTGCTTCCGTTATATCCACGGGGCTGATGCAATGCATCCTCCCCGCATGCACAATTAACGCCAGGCATCCGCTAGGCTTCTGCTGTGCATCTGCTTCATCCGCTGTGCTTCCGCTCTGGCATCCGCTGTATCCGTTCCCGCGTTCTGCTTCGCTGAGGCCCCCCGGAAGCCCTGCGGTTGCGCCATCTGCCTCCCGTCCACTTTCATCCGCTGGGCTTCCGTTCCACATCCGCTTTTCATCCGCCCTGCATCCTCCCCGCGTCTCTGTTATCCGCTCCGGATGCAAATTTTTGCCCCTTTTGAGAGCGGATAACAACGGATGGAACATTTTGCTCATCCGCTGTGTCCTTTTTGCATCCATTGGGCAGTTTGACATGGGCTTTAGGCATGAAAGTCTTAAGCAGAGTGACTGGGTCAGTCATTCTTTTTCCACCCAACTCACCTCACAGGGTTGTTGTGGGGAAAACAGAAGGAGGGAGAAATCATATGTATGCTCACCACCTTGAATTATTTAAAAAGTAATAAAGGCAAGATAAAAATCTTATGAATAAATAGCAACTAAAAAACCATCACAGCACAGTCTTGGAAAGCAGTAACAGAAATATTACATGGAAAAGCTGGAGCAGATTCAGAAAACTACCATAAACATTAAAGGACTGGAAATAATGTTTTACAAATAAACACTTGTCATTGGATTCTGCCTACCTACAGTATTTATCTGGTGCTGTGGTAGTATATATTTACTGTACTGCTGATTTATTACTGATATTTCATCCAAAATAGGTTTGAAGGTTGTGTTATTGATTACATTTTAATCTTTACTTTCTCCAGAAGACTCAGGGAGACTTAAATTGTTGCCTTTTTAAAATTCTCATACCAAACCTATGAGATTGGTAAGCTTGACAGTAAATGACTGGCCCAAGACCAACAAAGAACTTCATGGCTAAGGGGAATCTGTTTCTCCTTGGTATCTTTAATCCTGATGTCTTCAATCGAGGACCTGCATACTGCATGAGTCAAAAAGAAGGCTGGGAAAATATTTACAGACCCCTCACATCCTGGATATAAACTGTTTCAGCTCCTACCTTCAAAACGACATTTATAGAACCCTGCAAACCAGAACAACTAGACACAAGGACAGTTTTTTTCCTGAATGCCATCACTCTGCTAAACAAATAATTCCCTCAACACTNTATTAAGTGTTATATCTTATGATTATTGACTTTAAATGAATGTATCTTTTCTTTTATGTACACTGAGAGCATATGCATCAAGACAAATTCCTTGTGTGTCCAATCACACTTGGCCAATAAAGAATTCTATTTTTATCTGGATCCTGATCTGGTTTTCCAAACATTGCAGCACAATGCCATTTTAAGGACCGAAATGATGGAATAAATAGTCATTCAGACACTAATATATACATCTGAAATTCTAGGATAGTTTGGAAAGTGACTGCATCAAAATTGGTTTTTATTTACTGTTTTTTAATATCCAAAATGTACATTTGTCTCACTTGAAGATCCCAAAAACAAAGCTGAGTTATTTTTCTTTGGGATATATGGCATCCTTCCTAACAACATTTATTTAATTTGGGATTGTGTAGGCATTTATATTCTCTGTGGCCAGGATTTAACAGCTGAAAGAGGACTTTGCCTCTGGAGTTCTTCTTGACATGGATTGTAAATACAGAGAACATTCAGCTGGACACCTTTGGTCTCCTGGTTGATGTCTTGCTTCAGGATTGATAACTTTTTGGTTAGTACAATGGCATCCAGTGACAAACATACTTTCCCTCATGTCTTTCAGTAAAGGCCCTGTCCCACTGCACTTATGGATGCAAAGAGGATGTAAAACGTTAAAAAAAGCTTGCCATCCATTGGAA
>BHFT01057306.1:0-18987 GCA_004320025.1 Laticauda laticaudata
CTGAGAGATTGGGTAGGAATTACAGTCCTACTGGACAGGTGACACCTCCACCAACAATGGGACAAGTCCCTGACTCCTCTAACAAATACTGTAACCTTCGAAATCGGTGACCTGGTCTATGCCAAGAACCTTAGCGGGGATCCCTATGGCTGCCCAGCCACCATCATACAAATCACAAGCCCGCCGGTCCTACGACTAACGCTAGACAATGGAGGGGAATGAGCAGCACATAGACCTAGCTTCCATTCCTCAACCTCTAAAGAAAAACTGCACAGAACCGAAAATAATAAATTCTGATTGAAAAAACACCAAGGAGCGGGGGAAGTACTAAAATAAATAAAAAGGGAGACGAACCTCCGCTAACAAGACAGCTAACCCTGGCAAAACGACAATCTAACCAACAAAAAGAGGGCACTCACGGTTAGATGAACGCCCAAAGAAAGAATTATCCGGGGAGCAGGAGAACGAAGCGAGGCCTTTTCCTGGGAAGGTGGCAGCCAGGCCAGCTCAAACCAAACCCGGCTAAATCAGAGGGGAGCGGGCCAGAGCCATCTCAACTGTCCGAGAGACCTCCAGGCGGGAGCGGCCCCAAAAATTGGGGCTGAAAACCCCCCTCCAACCCTTCCCAGGAGGTTCCATGGAGAAAAGATTGAGAGAGGTCATGAAATCCGCGACGTGAAACGCGCTTGAAGACCAAAACAAGATTGAGCCGCGCAGGCGTGTCAACTAGAGCAGGAAAAGCCCCACCTACCTGCGCGACTACGTCACGCACACCGTTGGACTGAACTAAAGGGGAGGGATGTTCTGTATGGAACTTGGTAAGTTCCAAGTACTTCATTTCATGATTGGCCGAAAAAGGCTACTTTATGGATTGATTTCGCTAGGAAACCAATCCGGAAAGCTGCCAAGTGGTGGAAGAGTTAAATGACTGTCATTTGGCCACAAGCCGGCAGGCTAAGCCGCTATAATAAAGGGGCTGGCCGGCGGCTTGGGGGCCATGTTCCGTTTCTTTACCTCAGCGGTTTGAAATAAAGAGTTGTTGTTTGGAACCTGGTCTCCCACGCTTCTTTCCGGACAGAACACATTGGACTAGATGACATTCAAGGTCCCTTTCAACCCTATAATTCTATGTTCTAAGTCTAAAAAAATCCAACATCATGAGTCAAAGTCTTGTCACCATTAGTGCCTCAACTCTGTGCAATTACCAGATCTGAAGGAGTAGAAGCAACATAATAGCAGCCTTCCAGTATTTGAGGGGCTGCCCCAAAGAATAGGGGGGGTGTGTCAAACTCTTCTCCAAAGCAGGACAAGAAGCAATGGGTGGAAACTCATCAAGGAGAGGAGCAACCAAGAAATGACAATTTTCTTTGAAAGTTAGAACAAATTAACCAGTGGAAGGACTCACCATCAGAAGTTGTGACTGCTCCACCACTGGAGGTTTTTAAGAAGAGGTTAGAAAACATTCTGTCTGAAAGAGCCCACTGTAACTACATAGCCAAAAAGGTGTTAAGAGTTGTTAACCTACCTAATCTTACGTAGCTTTTTCTCTGGTAATATCACACTACTAACTGGAGCATCCGAAACATTTGCTAGACCAATGCTCGAATACAGCTCATCAGTCTGGAACCTGCATTACGTATCTGATATTAACAGAGTTGAGAAAGTCCAGAAATATTTCACAAGAAGAGTTCTCCACTCCTCTCCTTGTTGTAGAAGACCTTATACCACCAGACTTGAAATTCTAGACCTAAAATACCTTGAATTACGCCGTCTTCGGTCTGATCTAAGTATAGCATATAAAATCATACATTGCAATGTCCTACCTGCAAATGAATACTTCATCTTCAGCCATAACAACACAAGAGCACACAATAAATACAAAGTGAAGGTTAACTGCACCAAGCTTGATTGCAGGAAATACGACTTCAGCACCAGAGAGGTCAATGTCTGGAATCCTCTACCTGACTCTGTGGTTTCTTCCCCAAACCCCAAAAACTTTAACCTTAGACTGTCTACTATTGACCTCACCCCCTTCCTAAGAGGTCTGTAGGGGGCATTGCATAAGCGCACCAACGTGCCTACCGTCCCTGTCCTATTGTTTCATATACATTTAAAGTTTTCGCGGGTACCTGCATGTGTGCCGTTCAGCTTCCTTCGGGTATTATCCCACGTCATTGTAGTGTTTTTAAAGTTGTAGCAACGTTTGGGCAGAATCTCATCTGCCATCATCAGGCTTCTGTATGGAGTTTGTATAACAAATATATATACAAACTCAATACAGAAGCCTGATGATGGCAGATGAGATTCTGCCCAAACGTTGCTACAACTTTAAAAGCACAACTCCAATGACCTGGGATAATACCCGAAGGAAGCTGAACAGCGCACACACCCACATATATATTAACATAATATATATTCATTTTTCTTATATGTATCCATGCATTCATAACTATGTTTTTACTTATACCTATTATCTTGTCATCAACTGGCAAATAAAAAATAAAATAAAAAACAAAACAGATAGATCCTTCGTCATGCGGGGCGGGCGGGCGGGCGGAGGGAGCGGATGCTTCGCAGGCTCCTATTTACAGCTTCTTCACGGAGCTCTCGAGAGCCAGAGAGGCCTTCAGGAAAATCAATCGAGCGCCTGAGTACATTAGGAAGTTGCAAAGTACTCATAGCGCAAACGGCTCCNGGGGGGGGGGGGGGGGGGGGGCGGGGGGGGCAGTCAGCATTTCCGGCGTCAGCAAAATAATCCGAATTATAGCGGTGAGCGGCCGCGATGTGCAATTCGGACAAGGCATATTGAGGTGCTGCCGGGCGTTGCAAACTCTCCTTTCCACTCCACCCGACCAGGAATATCTGGGATTCCCCCACGGAGGGAAGGGCCCCGTGACTGAGGCCGGAGTGAACCTCAAGCAGTCACGCGCTAATCCATACAGACAAGTTTCCTTTTTGATGTCGAATAAGTAGATGCAGTTCCAAGGTGGGAAACAAAGAGGGCAGAATCCCCCAGATGGAGGAGAAGAAGAGACGCTCCAGTCTAGTGAGGGTTGGCTTTTGAATTCTGTCCCTCCCGCTTTCAATGAAGGGTTTCCTTTCTTGGGTAACAGAATAACAAAGAGTTGGAAGGGACCTTGAAGGCCTTCTAGTCCAACCCCCTGCTCAAGCCGGAGAAAAATGCCCGTTTTCAGTCTCCAGAGGGCCTCTGGAGAGGGGAGCCAATTTTCGCCCTCCCGGAGGAGGCTCCAAGAAAGCCGATGCAGCCTCAGGAGGCTGAAAACGGGCCCATTTTTGGCACTTCTGTATTTCCGGAAGGTCTGTTTTTCGGCCTGAGGCTGGAGAGGCTTTTCTGGAGCCTCTGGAAGGCGGAAAATGCCCTCAAACAGGCCGAAAATCAGCTGGGAGCCATGCTCATGCTTAGTGCAGGTAAGCTTGGCTGGGGCTCGTATGCCCGCACAAATGGCTCTGCCTGCCACCTGTGGCACGTATGCCCTAGGTTTGCCATCATGGCCCTATACATTTCAGACAAATGGCTTGTCCAGTCTCTGAGTCTTGACAATCTCCAGTGACGAAGAAGCACTCGTGACATCGGAGGCAAGTCCTTCCACTGATTAAAAGTTTTCACTGTCAGGAAATTCTGTGGGAGATGCAATTGGCAACGGTCCTTCGATCTTCCTTGGTTGGTTGTTCTGTAAGTGCCCCCATCCCTGGTGTCTTTTTTTTTCATAAAAGTTTTTTTATTTTTTTAAAGACAAACACTAACAAACACATAGAACGTCAACATAAAACCATCTTCCAAAATACAGCATGTCGGTTGGTACATTTCTTTTGTGCAATGTCATAATATCAACAATCTTCCCCTTCCAAACATACATTCATATTACATAAGTCAACTATACTTGTTATATTGTATTATATTGCATTATTATTATATCATTATTAGACTCAACTACAAATTCACAATATTCTTATCGAGCAATCTGAGTTTTAACAAATCTGAGAATATGCAATTCATTTTGTTATATTCAATTATATAATACTGTACATTATATTATCTTGCACATTATACCATTCCTTTTTATAACATATTTGACTTCTCTATTGTCCTATCTAACCATTGATAAAATAAATCCCAAATTTTGTAATATTCTTTATCTTCTTGCTCTCTAATTGCAGTGTCTTTTTAACAAGAGACTGGACAGCCATTTTACAGAAATATTGTAGTATAGGTATCCTGACAGAGCAGGAGGGTTGGACTGGATGACCTCCAAGGTCCCTTCCCACTCTTTTTCTGTTTAGAATCGCAGGGTTTCTCAATCTTTATCAGCTTTAAGATGGATGGACTTCAGCTCCCAGAATTCTCCAGCCATCATGCTGGGATCCCAAAGGTGCTTTTTTTTTCAGGAGGCAACTGGACTTTCTTGTTTTTTCTTTTGAAGAGGTTTCGCTTCTCATTCAAGAAGCTTCTTCAGTTCTGACAAGGTAGTGGTAATGGAGGGATTTATATTCCTTGCAGTCAGCTGAAGATAAATCCTTCCAATCATGACCTTGATGACTGAAAATCTCCACAGACATTATGCTGAGAGTTGAAATCTACTTATCATAAATATGTAAGAACTAAGAAGAAATTTCCTAACACTTAGAGCAATTAATCAGTGGAACAAAATTGTGGGGGCTCCAACACTGGAGGCTTTTAAGAAGAGATTAGGCAACCACTTGTCTGAAATGGCATGGAGTCTCCTGCTTGGGCAGGGGGTTGGACTAGAAGACCTTCAAGGTCCCTTCCACTTCTGTTATTCTGTTAAAGCCAATAGAGGCAAATACAGTCTTCAAATTATGACCACAATTAAGCCCAAGATTTCTGCAGCTAAGCGAGACTGTTGTTAAGTGAGTTCTGCCCCATTTTTTGCCACAGTTGTTAAGTGAATCAGTGCAGTTAGTAACAAGATTGTGAAATGAATCTGGCTTCCCCATTAACTTTACTTGTCAGATGGTCGCAAAAGGGGACTCCGGGACACTGCAACCCTCATAAGCATGAGTCATATGATTATAGGGATGCTATGACAGTCGTGTGAAAAACGGTCATAAGTCACTTTTTTCAGTGCCATTGTAACTTTGAAAGGTCACTAAATGAACTGTTGTAAGTGGAGGATTACCTGTCTTTGTAGCCCAGGGTTGAATGGTGAAGTCGTCTCTGAGCTTGGTTGTTTCCTTGCAGACGCTTCATGACCCAGCTAAGTAACATCATCAGTGCTAGAAAGGAGGAGGGTTTCCTTTCTGTTTATAAACCGGTGGCTTTCCATGTCAGTGCTGGTGGAAGTGTTGTTTTCTGAACCAGGTCTCTCTTAACTGCTTGCTCAGCAGTGGAAACTCTGTTCCCAATTCTAGTTGTAAGCTGAGGACGACTTGTGCCTTTCTCTCTGGATTCCAGCCTTTTTTATCTGTTTGGGTTTTGTTTTGTTTTTTGCTTGTGGCTCTTCCTCCTGTTCTCCTCCTCTTCTCCTGTTCTTCTGTCCTAACAGTGAGGACAATTAACCGCTTGCCTTCAGAAAATGTGGGTGCTTCATAACTGGAGGTTCTGAAGAAGAAATTGGACAGTCACTTGTTTGAAATGCTAGGTTCTCCTGCGTGTGCAGAGGGCTGGACTAAAAGACCTCCAAGGTCCCTTCCAGCTTCGCTTCTATTCTATTCTATTCTAATTCCATTCCATTCCACTCTTATTCCTTCTTATTCCTTATTCCTTATTCTGTTCTATTCTTATTCTCTGTTCTATTCTATTCTATTCTATTTGATATTCTGTTCTATTCTATTCCATTCCATTGTATTCTATTTTATTCTTATTCCTTATTCTGTTCTATTCTTATTCTCCTACTCTATTCTATTCTATTCTATTCTGTTCTGTTCTATATTCTGTTCTATTCCATTCCGTTCCATTCTATTTTATTCTTAATCCTTATTCTGTTCTATGCTGTTCTTATTCTCTATTCGATTCGATTCGATATTCTGTTCTATTCCATTCCATTCCATTCTATTTTATTCTTATTCCTTATTCTGTTCTATTCTGTTCTTATTCTCTATTCTATCCTATTCTTTTTTTTCTATTCTATTCCCATTCCCATTCTCACTGCCCATTATACTCATCAAAGGCAATGGCTAATAAGGGCCCAATCCTGCAACCAAACCTTCAGCTCCGAAGCTGTTCCTCACGCTACGCCGCTTCTTTTTCACGACTTACGGATTCAAAAACACAGTTGTCTCCTGTTCCTGCCTCTTTGACACATCAACATCCCTCTCACCCCCTCACTTCCTGATTTTCCTTCTCCCCCCTCCCTCCCATCCTTAATGCACCGGTATCGTTCATTCTGCTCCCATAACTGTAAAATTGATTTTTCCTTGCCACGAGGCCTTTGTCGTTTGCTACCCAAACATGCTCCAAAGCTTCCGACGACATAGGCCATTTTTAATTAGTTTCTCCTCTTCCTTTCCGGAGCAGGTCCCAAACAGAAGCTGGAGAAAGTGAGAAACTGATGGGGGGGGGGGAGGGCGGAAAAACAACNGGGGGGGGGGGAGGGCGGAAAAACAACAACGGGCATTGGCAAAGGAAATTTGCAAAGGAGTGAGTGAAGTGTTAGATATGATTAGCTATAATAGAAGGATTTGTAGCCAAACAAGAGACATGAGAACTGGAGCAATTAATGACCCGAAAGCTTGAGTGCTTCTGTAGTAAATGAGGCATTGAGGGGGACGTTTGGATGGTGCCAAGAAAGAGGATCATTTCTTCAGGGAAATCTGTCGAGGGCCGGCTGCCAATTCTGCAGAGCAGCCGATGTCAAAACTGGCCAAGCCACCTTGCTTTCTCTCTGTTGCTTTCTGCTCTTGCAAAGGTTCGAATGGATGGCGGATGGCTTCGGCCTTCCCAGCTAGGCTGTCTGACCGAAGATTGAGGAAAAGATCCTTGGATCCATGAATAATAGCACTGCCATTATTAAGTGTTGTACCTTATGATTCTTGACGAATGTATTTTTTCTTTTATGTACACCGAGAGCATTTACACCCAGAAAAATTCCTTGTGTGTCCAATCACACTTAGCCAATAAAGAATTCTATTCTATTTTATTCCATTCCATTCTCTATTCTATTCTATTCTGTTCTGTTCTATTCCATTCCATTCTATTCCACAACCTTAGTAAGACCAGACCTGGAATACAGGTAGTTCTCGACGTATGGAAGGATTGTAGAATGGAGCCCAAAATTTCTGTTGTTGAGTGAGACATCGGATAAGTGAGTTTTGCCCCATTTTACAACCTTTCTTGCCTCAGTTTTTAAGTAAATCACTGCAGTTGATAAGTTAGTCACCCGGTTGACTAACTTCCCCATGACTGGCTTCCCCATGGACTTTGCTTGCCTGAAGGTTGCAAAAGGGGTCGCATGACCTGGGGGCACAGCAATAGTCATAAATACGAACCAATTGCCAACTGTCTGAATTTCGATCACGTGACCCTGGGGATGCTGCCACGGTTCTAAGTGTGAAAAATGGTCATAAGTCATTTTTTTCAATGCTGTTGTAACTTTAAACGGTCACTAAATGAACTTTGTGAGTTGAGGTCTCCCTGTAAGGTTTTAATTTCCTCCTAAAAATAAAGGGACGCAGTGATTCAGTGGCTAAGACGCAAAAGGGGATCGCATGACCTGGGGACATAGCAACGATCATAAATATCAACCAGTTGCCAAGGGTCTGAATTTTGATCACGTGATCATGAGGATGCTGCAAAAGTTACAACTTTAAACAATGGTCATATGTCACTTTTCTCAGTGCTGTTGTAGCTTTGAACGGTCACTAAATGAACTATTGGTACTGCATCCACCTTTGGTCCCCACAATACAAAAAAAGATGTTGAGACTTTGGGAAAAAAATTGCAGGGAAGAGCAACTAAGATGATGAAGGGCCTGGAGACTAAAACGTATGAAGAATGGTTGTAGGAATTGGATATGGCTGGTCTAGAGAAAAGGACTAGGGGTGACATGATAGCAGTGCTCCAATATTTGAGGGGCTGCCACAAAGAAGAGGGGCTCCATTTATTTTCCAAAGCACTAAAGGACGGGACAAGAAGCAATGGATGGAAACTATTCAAGGAGAGAAGCAACCTGGAATTAAGGAGAAACATCCTGATAGTGAGAACAATTAAACAGGATGCCTTCAGAGGTTGTGGGCGCTTCATCATTGCAGGTTTTTAAGAAGAGATTGGACAGCCACGTCCCTAAAATGATATAGGGCCGTGGTGGCACGCAGAGCCATTTGTGTCGATATGCAAGCCACAGGCAAACTTACCTCACTGTGCATGTGCATGCCTCACAGCTGATTTTCAGCCTGTTTGAGGCCTTTTTCGGCCTTCCAGAAGCTTGAGGAAAGCCTATGCAGGCCAAAAAATAGGCCCATTTCATCACTTCCTGTATTTCCGGAAATACCAGAAGTGACAAAATGGGCCCATTTTTCAGCCTGCAAAGGCTGCAGAAGTTTTCCTCAAGCTTGAGAAGACAAAAAAGGCCTCAGACTGGCCAAAAATCAGTTGGGAGGTGCAGTGCAGATAAGGGAACGGCAGCGGAGGGGGGGGGGATTGTACACACATGCGCAGGGGCTTGGTGGGGCACACATATTGTCTTCTGGGTGCTTGCATGTGAGGTCGCACACATTTTTTGGCACAGGAACCCAAAAAGGTTAGCCACCATTGATATAGGGTCTCCTGCTTGAGCATGGGGGTTGGACTAGAAGACCTCCAAAGTCCCTTCCAGTTCTATTCTGAATTGAATTGAATTAGGGTGAAACTGTCAGTTGTCTTGGAGGGATCTACTTCATCTTGGAAAACAATAGATGAAGCTGTCAAACACAAGTATTATTCTTCCAGATGAGTGTTTCTCAACCTTGCAATTTTAAGAAGTGCGAATGTCAATTCTTTGATGGCTGGGGAATTCTGGGAATTGAAGTCCACAGATCTTAAAAATTGCCAAGCTTGAGAAACACTGCTACAGATGACCTCATCTTATCCATTTTCCATCTCAGCAGCTTCCCGGCAATCAAATTCAGGGATCAATCGCATACTGAGATCAAAATCTCCTGTCATTTTTTTTTTCTCCGCTGACCAGTTCTTGTTTGTTTTGATGAAAGGGTGTTGACTTCAGGAACGTATCTTTCAAAGAGGAGAAAAATTTGGAGACATTCTCTTGGTAAAATATCATGAACTCAGGGTGGAGGGGTGCTATCTTTTATTATATGACGTTCAGCTGTTTGGTGAGCACTGATTTTTCAACTACTAAATGACATTTTTAGGAAAAAAAACCTTAGGAAAAAGTTTTCCAGAAAAATCAACCTTTAGAAGTTATTTGGCACTTTCTGTTTTTGTTGAAAAATCCAAATAAATCGCTGATATGGGTAGAATATTTCCAAAATTTGTAACCATTTGTAATCTTCCAGCCAGTTTCTGACAAGTAAATTCAGTGGGAGAAACTTATTGATGTGATTCACTTAACAACTGCAGGGATTTACATAACTATGGCAAAACAGGTTGCAAAATTGGGCACAACTCATTTAACAGCTGCCTTGCTTAGCAACAGGAATTTTGGGCTCAATTGTTGTCATAAGTCAAGGACCAACCATACAGTGGAAACAAACAAGAAACAAAAAAACCACCATACAACATTTAGGAAGCTACCAAATATATCAAGTGGCACCTAAACACAATAATTAAAACAATTGTACCAGATAATTGTCAAATCTGGTACGAGAAAAAGTTTGCAACTAAAGCAAACTGCAAAGCAAACCAGAGGCATGGTGAAAAAGTTACAGTAGATAAAATACTATCAAAATAAATAAAATAAGTAAAAATTAGCTGCCCAAAGTGAGATAGGAGGCATATAAATTTAATACATAAATCAGTCTTGGAGAGTTTTCAGAGAGCCAACTTTGAAGTTAGCTCCAAGCCTCTCAACATCCTGGGGACCTGAATTCTGGAGTTGAAGTCCGCATATCTTAAAAATGCCAAGGTTGGGAAACACTGGTCTATTGTCAGCTGCAACTATACAATATAAAAAATTTTCTCCCATGTGTTTTACAGATAGGCTTCAACTTACAAGTGAGTCCAAACTTTTTTGTTGCTTAGTGAGAAATTTCTTAAGTGAGTCTTGCCCCCTCTTACAACTTTTCTTGCCACATTTGTTAAGTGAATCACTGAAATTCTTAAATTAATAGCATGGTTGTTAAGTGAATCTGACTCAGTCATAAATGTGAAAAATGGTCAAAAGTCACTTTTTATTGTCATTGTCGCTTCAAATGGTCCATAAATGAACTGTTGTAAATTGAGGACTACCTGTATAGTCCTCAACTTACAACCGCAACTGGGGCCAGAGCTTCTGTTGCTAAGCAGTGCAGTTCTTAAGGACCCAATTTTACGACCATTTTTGCCAGAATCACTGCAGCTGTTAAGTGAACCAAGCGGTCATTCAGCGAATCCAACTTCTTCCATTGGCTTTGCTTGTTGGAAGCCAGCTGGAAAAGTCACAAAAGGAGATCATGTGACTTTTGGACATTGCAGCCTTTATAAATACATGCTGGGAACGGTCACAATATCCATAAGGATGTTGCAGCAATTGTGAAGTACCCAATGCACGGCACATTTTTTTTAGGGTCATTGTAACTTTGGTCGCTAAACAAATGATTCTAAGTTGAGGACTACCTGTATTCTTCTGGACCTTGGACTTTCTTATTCAGTCTCCCTTTGGATTATGGATTTCCTGTCTGGCCACTCACAGAGGGACAGATGAGGTAATCATACAATTTGCAGATGATACAACAGTGGTGGGACTCATCTCTGGGGTGGATGAGTCTGCCTACCAAGATGAGGTGGACCAGTTTCTTTCGTGGTGTGGAGACAATAACTTGGTCCTCAGCACCAATAAGACCAAGGAGTTTACAATGGACTATAGAAGGAAACAGATCAGCCATCCAGCCCTTGCTCTATCAATCGCGAGACCGAGTGGAGCAAGTGCGCCACGAGTTTAAGTTTTCTGGGGTGTTACGCTACTGAAGAGGACCCGGACCTGGTGTGCTCACGGCTGGCATGGCGCGCTGGTCCAAAAGGACATCCAGCGGGAAATATACTTACCCGACGACTGTCTCAGGAGACAGCAAGCCTGATGAAAAAACTGCTGGTGACACTTGCTACGCTGCACCACAATGAGGCATTCTTAGACATTACTGCACACCTCTGTATGGTGCCAGTTGCTACATGGCGAGATAGGACAGCAGCTCCAGAGAGTTAATATTCATTTCGCCAGAAAGAGTATGTGGTTTGCCGATTTCTCCCTGCTTTGGAAAGCTTTTTGGCTCGCCGCTGTCCTTCAAGAAAGTCAAAATATTTTCAAAGATCCATCTCATCCCTGAGGAACGCCTTTTTTTGAACTATTACCCTCTGGGGCCCACGAACAAAACGGTAAAACAAAGATAATTCAACAACAAGGACAAATAGGCTGAAAAACAGCTTCTATCCCAGGGCAGTAACTTTATTGAATTCTACTGTATAGTGCAATATTAATGGAATATCAGGGGTTTTCAATTCAATGTATAGAATGTGAAGGATGTGTGATTGTGTTTATTTTCATAGTCATAAGGTACACTGAAGATGGTGTTTAATTTCGTTGTACGAGGTGCAGTGACAATAAAGTAAACTAATTAATATCTTTTAACAGAAATGGCAAATCTAGTTCATGAAACATGCTGTCTTCCCTTTCTACCTCCTGCATGTACAAAAACATACATATTTCATGAATCTGTGTCTCAATTTTTTTTTTTAATTCCATGTTTCTCAACATTGACAACTTTCAGATGTGAGGACTTCAACTCCCATTGCTGGCTGGGGAATTCTGGGAGTTGAAGTCCACACATTTGAAAGTTGCCAGCGTGGAGAACACTGATTTCATTCATTCTAAAACAGCTTTCCAAGGGGGTTTAATCCAATTTTAGTAGAAATATGGAGCAAAAGCATTGCCAAGGCTGTTGTCCAAAGAAATTACTCCTTCAAAACAGTATCCAAAGTGCTGAAGGTCCCCCATTTTTCCCCCCAAATAATCTTTACTCCCATCTCAATGCTGGTCTGTGACTGCAATAAAAATTGATTGATTTACTTCCATCCTGTATTTACTTACTTCTGAGTAAACTCCATTGAACTCTAGGATTTATGACCAAGACAACTCAGCAACGAACTTGCACTGCTAGTCTAATAAATGAGTTTGCATTAATTGTTCCAATTATTTTACACTGTAGACTCAATTTATGGATAAGGGAAAAAATCGAAGTTGACTGTTGTTAAGAAACAACTGAACCTACTCAGACAGGTCCTTTTAAAAAAAAAAGTTGATTCTGTTTTTGTCATTGAAAAAAAAACATTGTATTTGATCACACCACGTCCACTCACCTCTGTTAAGGTCATTAATTTAAATTGCTCACAATAATTTCTTAACCTCTGTTTAATTGCCTGGTAGAACAGGGATGTTCATTTTGCTACAAAAATAAAACTTCCTTCTTTCTCAATGCATGGATATTCCTCCCCCTACAGGTGACAGTGGGTTAATGCACCTTTTAAAGCCAAATGCAGCATTTAACTGTTATCAAAAAAAAATTAATAACAAAAGAGCTGGAATAAAAGGATTAAAATCTAGTATTCTGCTCATTTCTTTAATAGCCCCCAGGAGGTTCTGAAACCTGCACAAGAGTTCAACAGTGGGTAAACTCTTCCCTCCAAAAATTTGGCTGACAATCCTAAAACAGTGGCAATTGCAATGTTTTGAAATGCTGGGATCCTATATACAGGTGATTCTCCACTTACAACCTTAATTGAGCCCAAAAATTTATGTTGCTAAGAGAGGCATTTGTTAAGTGAGTTTTGCCCCATTTTACAACCTTTCTTGCCACAGTTGTTAAGTGAATCACTGCAGTTGTTAAATTTGGAAGCACGGTTGTTAAGTGAACCTGGCTTCTCCATTAATTTTGCGTGTCAGAAGGTCGCAAAAAGGGATCACGTGAGCCCAGGACACAACCATCATAAATATGAGTCAGTTGCCAAGTTTCTGAGTTTTGATCAATTTCACCCATCTCAAATACCAGAAGGACAATGAAGTAGAGAAAAAAAAAGTGCAGAGAACAACAATGAAGATGGTCAGATGTTTGGAGGCTAAATCCTATGAAGAAGGATGAAAAGAACTGGGTTTAGCACAGTATTTCACAGCCTTGGCAAAATGCATGGATTTCAATTCCCAGAATTCTTCAGCCAGCAAGGAAGACATGGTAGGAGTCTTCTAATCCTAGAACAGTGTCCCAGGGTTGAAGATGTGGATTTATTCTCTATGGTACCCACAGATAGGAAGATGTTGATTTATTCTCTATGGTACCCACAGATAGGACACAAATCAACAGGTGGAAGCTTTAAAGAGAGACTTTCATAATCAAAATAAGAAAGAAATTTCCTGACCACAAGAGTATAACGTTTTGTCACTGGAAGCTTTTAAGCAAATAGGTTGACCCTCGCTTCTTTGAGGCAGCTCCTTAGATATTGCAACACATTGCAATCATATCTCGCCTCATCCTTCCTTTCATTAAACTAGACATAACCAACTTCTGCAAAATGAAGATTGGTTGCAGGAGTTGGGTATGTCTAGATTAAGAAGGACCAGGTGTGATATATGATAGCAGTCTTTTGATATCTCAGGGGCTGCCACAAAGGAGAGGCAGTCAAGCTATTCTCCAAAGAACCTGAGGGAAGGACAAGAAGCAATGGATGGAAACTAATCAAGGAGAAAAGCAACCTAGAACTAAGGAGAAATTTCCTGACAGTGAGAACAATTTATCAATGGAATGACTTGCCTCCATAACTGGAGGCTTTTAAGAAGAGATTGGACAATCCTTCATCTGAACTGGTACAGGGTATTCTGCTTGAGGACGGGGGTGGAATAGAAGACCTCCAGGATCCCTTCCAACTCTGCTATTTTGTTTTTCTGTTAAATTATCTGGGAAGTACCAGAACTCCACCCTGACCAAGAAGTTGGATTAGAATATTGTTTCCAATCTAATTGCAAAGGCAACTGGATTTCTTGGTTTTTTCCTGGTAAACATTTCACTTCTCATCCAAGAAGCTTATTCAGTTCAGTTCAGTTTTCCCAAGAAAGTCCAGTTGCCTTTTGAGCAGCATCTTTGGGACAACCAAGACAACTTATGGATGTCCATAGCCATTTCCAACCTAACAATTCCATGTTTTTTACTGCTGCAGTTACA
Source organism: Laticauda laticaudata (assembly GCA_004320025.1). Classification (NCBI taxonomy): domain Eukaryota; kingdom Metazoa; phylum Chordata; class Lepidosauria; order Squamata; family Elapidae; genus Laticauda; species Laticauda laticaudata. The sequence goes on from BHFT01057306.1 coordinate 14,320, forward strand.
GGGTGACCATCTTTTTTCAAAGTGCAAGAAAACATTAAGAGGCAGGAAGCAAAATAATACAAGGCAGATTAGAAAAAGAGAGGGAGGAATCTAATTAAATTTATTTACAGAGGGTTACCAGAGACATCCTCATTTTTGTCTTTGTGTCCTCTATTCAGAAGACATTGCCTTAAAATTAAATATTGTCTGGCTTTTTGAGTGTGTGTTTTGGTTTTGGACTGTTTTCAAAACAGTAGTCATTTAAACTTTTGTGCATTGTGACTTCGTAAATTGTCTGCTTTTTTTCCTTCCCCCTTGTCTGCCGACAGGCTGGAAAGCCTACAGTTATTTAATTTATTCCCTGATTCTAGCCATCAGCTTCAATCCACATCCTTCAGATCTAAGATCATTGTAGTCTGTAGATCGCACAACTTGATTTACCATTCCATGATGAAATTGGAAAACCGTGACGCTAGCTTATGTTCCCAAAAAGAAAGATTTCTTGAAAAAATTTGGTGGTAGAAAAAAACCTGCCTTTCTGATTCTGGAAAAAGATAATTTCCTATACACCAGAAGGTTCAAGTATGCTTTTTTTGCAATTCTTTGTTGTAATTGTTATTGTGATGCCAAGAAAATTGAACAGTGTGTCTCTACCTCCTCCATTTGTCCTACTTTTCGATTGTCTGTGTCCTTGTTCAGATACAGGTAGTTCTCCATTAACAACAGTAACTGGAATCGAACTTGTTATCGCTAACAAACATGGTCCTAAACTAGAACACCACAATTCCAGACAAATGGTTGTCCAATCTCTTCTTAAAAACCTCCAGTGTTGGAGTGCCCACAACTCTGGTGGCAGGGTGTTCCGCTGATTAAATGATAGCAATCTTCCAATATTTGTGGGGCTGCCACAAAGAAGAGGGAGTCAAGCTATTCTCCAGAGCACCTGAAAGCCAGGCAAGAAGCAACGGATGAAAACTACTCAAGGAGAGAAGCAACCGAGAACTAAGGAGAAATTTCTGACAGAACAATCAGTCAGTGGAACAATTTGCCTCCACAAATTGTGGATGTTCCAGCAATGGACAACAACAGTTTCAACAACAGTTCCAACAACAGTTTTAAAGAAGAAATTGGACAGCCATTTGTTTGAAATGGTGTAGGATTTCCTGCCCAAGCAGGAGGTTGAACTAGAGGTCCTCCAAGGTCCTTTCCAGCTCCATTATTCTGTTATTCCATAAATTGCAAGTTCAAAAAGTTGCTGGACAAATGGACGTGAGCTGAGGACTTCGTGTTCTCTGATCATCCAAAGTTTACCACAGTGCCATTCAGAATATTTTTCAATTTTTGCAAATCTTTCTTGCCTCTACACACCCCTCCATCCATCCATCCATCCCTCCATCCACCCATTGTCTACAGATGTCTATATATTTCAAATGAGAATTCCCACAGTGGAACCTGGCCAAAATATATCAGAAATTCTCAAGAGATTCTGGCCTTGATATGCAGAAATATGGCTGGAGCTTTGCAGGGTCTTTTTCTCCCTGCCAAAGAAAATGAAACCAAAGGCTTCTTAGGCTCCAACCAGACACCCATCTTCTCTCTCTATAAATAGAGTAGATCTTTTGGAAGTTTGCCATGTGTAAATAAAGCGACTTGTTGCATAGGATTGTTTCCAAATGCACTTACCAGAATATGTTCAAAGAATTGGCAGCTGGGTTTATTGAGACAACTCAACTCAAAGTTCACTTCCCCTTCAAGCGCCAACTTCTCTTTTTAAGTTTTAAAAAAATCAGTTAAAAATTGGTGGGGCAGGGGCCATCTGGAAAAAAAGGATTGCTTGTATACAAATGTTTCTTCATGGACTTTAAGATTATTTTTCCTCCCTGCCATGTACCTAACTATAAACTAAAAGTCCTGAATGAGATCAACAGTCTTGGCAAGGGCCTCCTTTTAATATGATTCATCATTTAAAGATCTTGGATTTCAGAGAAATGTCTTGGATTGATAGAGAAAAATTTCCCCAGGGAATAAAATACCAAATTACTGCCACTAGCAAGTGGTTAGGGTTTGGAAAATTTGAGAAAGCCATTTTCCAGACTAGAGGGAAAAGATTCATTTAACGGAAAGTGAATGTATCCAAAAAATATCACCATCAAAAGCATCTCTGAATGGTTCGCTGCATTTTGGAAAATAAACCAAAAAGTAAATGGAGAAAGCATAACACAAAATGTGTATATTCATGAAAATAATGTATAACAGTCAAGCAAGACTGGGGAAATTAGGTACAAAGCTACTGTACCTTTAGGCAAAATTACAAACAAAGGTGTTTGTGTTTAGGCAAATTATCCCCCAAAAGGTATTCATGCTTATATTAATTTTTGGGTCTGTTCATAATACATTTTTCTCTTATTTTTTTCATACTTTCAATTATGTGTTCCATGGTATGATTAATACTCTTGTAGGTGTGGGTTTTCTTTTAATTAATTCCATAAAATATATTAAGAAAGAAACTTTTCTAAAAAAAAAATCAAATTAATATGGACAATTGGACATGGAGTTGGCCTCGTGTTTGAATGGAAAATGAGAAACCAAATAAAAACCAAGATTGACTAATTCACTGTTGTTCCTTTTGTGTTATAGCAATGGACAAGATGACAGGTAATTCAAGATGGATTTTTGCAGGCAGAATTTGGTAGTCATTCAAAAGACAGAGTAATTGGAGGTTTAGTGGAACCTAAAATTTGCAGAAGTACACAAAAAATCTTTGAAGAGGGAGGGCTGAAGCGGAAGGCATAAACTTTAACAAAATAATCTGAAAAGGAGTATAGCAGTCCTCGACTTATGAACAAAACTGAGCCCAAAACGTCCTTTGATAAGCAAGATAGTTGTTAGGTGAATTTTGCCCCATTTTATGACCTTCTTTGCCACAGTTGTGAAGTCAATCACTGAAGTTATGAAGTAAAGGGCCTATCACATAGGCCGACAGATGCAAAACATATGTAAAAAGGACACAGCGGATGAGAAAATGTTCCATCCGTTGTTATCCGCTCTCAAAGTACCGAATTTGCAAAGCAGAGCGGACAACAAAGGAAAAGGAACGACGGGGAGAGGAGTAGCGAGGATGTAAAGCGGAGCATCCACAGAAGCAGCGGACGGAAGCGTATGGAAAGCATGACACATAGGGATCCACTAGGGGAGCACAGCGAAGCAGACGGCAATGGACGGAAGCGGATGCCGAGCGGATGCGGCGATGAAGCGGATGCAGAGCGGAAAGCCTAGTGGATGCTAGCAGATGCCATACAGATGCAAAGCCGTTCATATGCGCCATGATAAGAGGAATGCATTGTGCGTCATCCCCCGTGGATATAAAGGGAAGCAGCCGCAAGGAAAGCAGGTCACCATTCAAAAGGAAAGACCTGCTTGCCAGACACAAGCTTCCATCGCCAACAACCATGGGGAAGAAGAGGAAGCCTCTGCATAGCTACCAGCCTGGCAAAGAAGGACAAGGCCACACATCCATCCCTGGCCCTGACTCTGCTTCTGCTAGAGGCTTCCTGCTGCTTGGGCTGCTTCTTCTGGTGCTGGAGCTTCCTCTGGCGCTGCCTCCCTGGTGCTAGTGCTTCTGCAGATATCAATACTTCTGCTGCGCGCTGCTACTGGTCCTGCTGGTGCTTGCTGGCTGCTCCTATAGCTGGTGCTCCTGGTCCCTACTGACACCTTGCTGGTGCTGACTGGTGCTACTCTGAACCATGATGATCCTGTGCTGCTGGTCCTATGCTTTTGCTGCTACTGTTGTTGTTCTGGCTGCTGCTGGTGGTGGTGTGGGTGAAGCAGCCCTAGAACTCGAGTCCTCCTGAAAGAGGGCCCAGTGCCCTGCCAGAGGGAGGAAAAGCATACACCGTGAACAGGGAGAGGAGGCAATACTCATTGGAGGAACAGTGAGGATGAGGTGCTGAATGGCTGAGGAAGAACGAGTAATCTAGGAGGAAGGACACAGGCTCTATCGAGACAACCAAAAGGAAGCAGGCTGGCTTTGGAGAGAGCAAGGCGAAGAGCCCTGGGCTATCACTTCAGAGGTGCTCCTCGGCTGGTGGAAGCAACATGCACCGCTGGTACGGACTGCAACCTCAGAAATCTGGCCAGCCACGGCAAGCTGACGACCGAGAGACCTAAGCTGATTGGCCAAGTGCAGCTTCCTTGGAGGGTGAGATCCGCCCATCGAGGAGCAGCCCCTCTGACAACCCTCTCTCTCAGGCAGCCCGCAGAGAGCCTAGCCCTCTTCTGGCCAAGAGTCAAGCTCCTGTGTCCAGGCCAGGTATCTGTGGAGCGTCCCATACGGAGACCCCGACAGCTGCACTCCCGTGGCAAGAGCGCGTGAGGACCCCTGACGCAGTGGGAGCAAGGAGAGGGCACTGTCCATCAGAACCACAACCTACATCCACCCCAGCTTTCGCTCCAGCTCACAGAAAGCAGGCAACAGAGCAGACCCAAGAGGGCAAGCATCACTGTCCTGCTGGAGATCACGACAACCCTCAAAGCAGTGTAGATCTCCTCTCTCAGCTGGTACATCACCGACATACAGCCATCCTCAACTGCACAGCCCTTCCTCACCTATGTCCACCAGACCTCTGGACATGTTCCGATCACAGTACCAGTGATCAAGACAGGACACCAGTCTTCCTTCACAACCCC
>BHFT01057307.1:0-14383 GCA_004320025.1 Laticauda laticaudata
AGGGACCAGGAGAAAAAAGGGGGAGCTTTCCTACATGCAAAAAGTGGCTTTTCCATATGGGATTTTCAGTCGAGTTACACTCTTGGTGGGAAAGATCTCCCAGGAGCCTCCTTTGCTGCCTCAACTGTGGGATGGTTGACAACCACTGTTAAGGTAGGTCATAAAGTGGCACAACATTCACTGAAAACTGTCTCACTGAGCAACAAAAACGTTGGGCTCAGTTGTGGTTATAAGTCAGGGACTAGCCATAATAGCGGGACTCTGAGCTTTCTGAGAAAATATTCTACCTTTGACCCAACTTCCCAAAACAAGATATTGATCTGGAAATCATTTGTTCTGAATTTAAGGCGATCCACAGAGAATAGTTAATATCCAAGCCTGCTACCCAGCGAGCTTCAGTTTGGGTTTGAGAAGGCAGGTTGAGCTGCCCTCTTGTAAAATGTCAAATACTTTCCACATTCAGTTTCTTGCAATTGGAAAATGGAACACATAGTACAGTATGTCCCAAGCAACAGCTAGTGAGAATTACTGGATCCCTAAGGTAAGGCTGAATTAAGTGAGAAGGGAAGGTTGATGCCACAGAGCAGAAAGTGAGCTGAATACCCATAAATACAATAAACAAGTCCTTAGTGACTTTAAGACATGTGGACTTCAACTCCCAGAATTCCATGCTGGCTGAGGAATTTGGGGAGTTGAAGTCTGCATGTCTTAAAGTCACCAAGAAGCCCTGCCATGGAAGAGAAGAAAAATAGAAAGAAAAATATTATGTGGGGAAAAAGAAAAGAAATATATAAAGAAATGACTTCTTCCTGTATCCCAAAAGTATAAACGATTAGCTAATTTTTCACCCGTTAAAATGTAATACATAATTTATTCTTCTCATACCCCATTCTCTTATCTATCAGCAATTCCTGAAATATTTGGTGGTTTCAATCCTGATCAGCAAATGTCTATTAAGGTTTACCAAAGATAACATCAAATCTATATGAGCCATGATCAAATAAATCAACTTTATATAACTTCTGTTTACTTTTAACAATTTTGATCTTTAGCCCCTTCAAGTAAAAGGCAAAGGAGTCTCTGTGGATTTTACACCGCTAGTCGTTGCTGGCTATAAGGGGCGCTGCTCACCTCTGTTTCAAGGCCACTGAGCCAGCACTGTCCAAAGAGACTTACAGGGTCAGTGACCAGCACCGGGCACTATTACCTTCCCACCGGTGTGGTACCTATTGACCTACTATTTGCCTGCTTTCGAACTTCTAGGTTGGCAGGAGCTGGGGCAAGGATGGGAGCTCACCCATCAGGTAGTACTCAGGTCTTGAACCTGGGATGCCAACTTCCCAGCTGACCAGCCCAGCATCTTAACCGCTGAACCACACCATCCCAGTCCCTTCTTCAAGCAAGGATTCCTTTTCATTCTTTTTCTTTCTCCCATCCCCACGATTCTCTAACAAACCTCTTCTGTACCAACTGATTCCCCTCTCCAGATTCCTGCTATCCTGCTCTGAAGGGAGCCCTCCCCTGCCCCTCTCCACCCCACAGATTCGAGGCACGGCCTGGCCAGCTCTGCCATAAGGAGGGGGAGGCTGTGCCCCGGCCTTCCCCACTGCTCTCTCCTTTCCCTTTGCTCAGGAACAGGATTGGCTTGGCTTTCCGCCAGCAAAGAGGAAGGGGGGGGCAATGAAGGGGGCATGACAGTCGCTTGCAGCATGGCTGTTGCAGCCAGTCTCCCAGCTTGACAAGCAACTGCTTGGACAGAGAAGCTGAAGGGAGACGATCCTGCAAAGGCCACTTGACTTGTGGCACAAAGGTAGGGCTGGTCTCCCCACCCCGCAAGCCTTACCTCTCCATTCTCTGTCCCCAATGATGACTCGGCTGCACAGCCCACACAACTGGCAACTCTGCTTCTCCTTTGCCGGCACTGGCTCCAGCCTGAGGGGCTCCATCGGAGGCTTCTGGCCCTTGGGGGTGGGGTGGGAGGGAAGGGCAGGGCAGGGCAGAGGAGCAAAGCAGGAGAGTCCAGAGTCTGGCCAGGTGCTTGACAGGAGGGACCTTGGAGGCCTCCCCTTCCAATCTCTGGCTCATGCAGGGAACCCTGGGCCGCTTCAGACAAAGGGCTGCCCTCTCCCTCTCCCTCCATTCCTACTTCTGGGACAGGCAGAAGCCCCTGTTGTACACCTCTGTGCATTTGTTGTTTCTTTTCTCTACACTGAACTTCATTTTGTTAGCTGGGGTCCTGTGTCAAGATCCTCCGGGGTCTTCCGGGGTGTTTGGCCATTCCTGCCCATTTGGTGCCATCTGCAAGTCTGATGAGGAACCAGTGTTTGAAACCAGTGGGAGCCGCTCCCCACATTCAGGGCAAGGAAACCATGTTTCTGCTGACTCAGAAAATATGAAAGGTCATTGTTCCTGGGGGTGGGGGGGATGATTCTCACTACTCCTGCCCCACCCTTTTGCAGGGATGGGGCAATACCTTGTCCAAGGCAGGTATGGGAAAACCTCCACTGGATCTGTCTGCTTCCCAGGGCTGCTGGCTCCCCACCTCTGAAGACTCCTTGCCTCCAGGGCCTGACATCCCCCTAGTGAGGACAAGGGGCTCTCTGCTCCAGGCCAAGGGTCTCGGGGGACCAGCCTGCAGACCCAGAGGGCAGTGGCCAGCCAGGGCAGCGACCACCAGCAGACTCCAAGGGAGCCCCTCTCCTGGGGCGACCTGGCGGTTACCTTCAAGAAACTCTCCACCACCTGAGTGGCTGGTTCCCACACACTTTTCTCCCACTGAGAGAGATCAGAGACATCCAGGCCGAAGACGGGGGGCACATTTGTTCCAGGACCTGGAGGAACCCATAGAAAAAGAGCACTGTTGGCTCCATCCTTGTGACCGGAGGCTCCTCCTCCAGTCAAAGGAGTAGGGAGGGCCAGAAGGACTAACTTTGGGGGGGGGGGGGGGGGNGGGGGGGGGGGGGAAGCTAAGGATATCCTGAAAACCTCCGCTGTGCCTGCGAGGCAGGACTTGCAGAAGCTGCCAATCCCTTTGGGGTGAGAGCTACCACTGGGCTGCCCATCAACAGGCTCAGCCTGTCCCAAAGGAGACGCTGGCTGAGGGCATGCCCTGCCCCACTCCCCATCGCCTGGCCTTCCTGCCAAAGGGCCTCACCCTCAGAGGGCAAGTGGGCAGCGTTCCTCCGGCCCTCCGAGGACGGGAACCTCCTGACTGGGCCTCTCCTTTGATCTTAGTGATGCATCATTTTACGCCTTTCATTGGCTCTATTGCTCTGTGTGGCCAATCGGCCAGGTGACCGTAGGCCGTTCCTGAGGCACAGGAGAAGTGCTCTTGGGGCTGGGCCGATCAAGGGAGAGTTCCTAGAAAGGGCCACGGTAAGCTCCGGCATCTCAGGGAGGCCACTTCCTGCCTAAAGCTAGGCCCCTGGTCCTCCCCATCTTGCCTGACCCAAGGCCAAGGGTGCCAGTCCAGAGGACGGGGGCAAGGGAGGGCCGCCTCTCGCCAGACAGTGCCCGTGTCTGCCAGGGCAGGCCGAGCCAAACAGCAGCGGGACAAAAGGCCTCCCAGGGCCAAAATCCCAGCAGGTGATGCCTCTGACTGCCCTGACCACAAAGCCTGCAGCCACACCTGTCGGCTGTTTGGCAGAGGAGCCAGCAGGGCTGCTCACCACCTGGCCAGGGGAGGCCCTGGCTGGGCCCAGCCTCTCCCTCCTCTCCACCCGCTGCTCAGGTTGCATGACCTTCCCCTGAACCCACCAGCAGCCTTTCCACTAGCGCCCCACCCCACCCGACCCGAGGCGAGAGGGGGCAGTCCAGGGGGGAGAGAGCAAAACACTCTCAGGCTCCGCTCCCGCCCAGCCAGATCACGGAGGACAGCTGTCAGTGGGGGCCTGGCCCTCCCTCTGGCCCAGGAGGGGAAACCCAGAGAGCGGGAGCCCCCCTTCCGGGCACCTCTGGCTTCAGCCCCCTCCAGGGGCTGTGAAAGGGCTCCTCTCCGGAACAAAACCCCCTCTAGAGGAAGGCGCTCTGCACATGCTTCAAAGAGGCCTTTACAATGGTCGTCCATTTCCCCTCATGCTTGAATGGGTTGCAGAGAGAGGTTTGGCTCATGCCACAGATGCCCAGAAGAGAAGGGGCGCTGTCTCTCTCCCAGCCAGCTGAGCCAAGGAGCAGCAGGGAGGAAGGACTTACGCCTCAGGAACCGGTTCCGGACCCACTTGTTCTGCTTCCGGGCATACCTCTTGGTCACCGTCCGGAAGGCCTGGAGGGCTGAAAGAGCTCAGTGTCAGGCCAGGGGCAGCAGAGCCAGGAGAGGCTGGCCCGGCCCAGTCAGCCCAATTCAAAACGGTCTCAGGCACCGCAAGCCCTTTGCTTGTCTCCTCTGGACCAGCCGCATTTTAGTGGGCCAGGAAGCGGGTTCCACCTCCCACAACATGGACCCACTTCTTATGCCAAAGGCTGCCTGATTCTCCAGCCTTCTCCAGATCCTCACCTTGGTCCAGTAACTGGTGCCTGACCTCCTCTGGACTCTGGGCCTCAGAAACCAGGAACTGGTGGAATTCCTTGAAGCCGATGGACTGAAAAATGCCCTGCTGGTAATCCTGGCTGGGGAAGGAACCAGAAGCCATTGGCCAACATTGCCGGCATCCTGGCTATCGATCACGCAGGCGGAATCTGCCCTCCCCATCCCCACCCTTGCCAGTGTCGCGGGGCCTTCACCTGTTCTCAGCCACTCTCTCCTGGTTGTATCGCCGGTGAAAGTTCTGCAGCTCCTCCAGCAGCCCGGCCTCCATCATCTCATCCACCCGCTGGTCCAGTCGCATCTCCAGAACTGAGGGAAATTCAGCAGGCAAAAAAGTCAGGCTACCCCCCACAAAAAACCCTGGAAAGTGACGGGAGGCCGACTCCAAGTCAGTTCGGCAGCAGCCAAGCAGACACCTGGCCAGAGAATGAAGCTGCCCCTTTCCGAAAGGAGCTGCTGGGGCCAGAAGGGCCCAGCCTGAAAGAGGAAGGCCACCCTTGGTCCTCAGACCCTCCTCCCTCTTGTTTACCTGCCTGTTCCGCATGGAGCCAGAAGATACAAGCATTGGGGTACTTCAGGGGTCCCCCCAGGGGTCCCCCCCCTTTTTCCTCATGCTGCCGCCGCAGCAGCTCACTGTGGGGGAGGCCAGTCTGTTCAAACAGCTGCAAGCTCCTGCAGGGAAGAGAGTGGGAGGGGGGCTGGCGGGGGGCCGCACCAGACCAGAACCCTTGGCCAAGCAGCGAGGCCAGGCCTGCCCCTGCTGGAAGGGAGGACTGCACTCTGCGATGCCTGGCAGTGGGAATCCCTTCAGACCTTCTGGGGCAAGCAGGGAAGCTGGAGTCACGGCCATCTTTCCGCTGAGCCCTGCAGGAGCTCCAGAGAGGTGGCCAGCGGTCCCTGCAATGGGGACTGCAATGAGCAGGAGGGCACCAGTCCACCTCAGAAAGGGGGCCCAGGCTGTCGGGCAACAAAGGCAACCTGCCTTTAGCTGGGACTGGTCAGGCACTGGGCTCGCCCCCCTCTCCAAGCCATGCAGCGTTCCCTCCGAGCCTTGGGAGGCCTCTAAAGCGGGTCCCCCAGTCCCTTCGGGACAGAAGCTGCCATGAAGGGGGCCTCTCTTCAGAGTAATTGGGGTGGCAACTACTCCAGCCCAGGCTAGAGAGGCCGTGGCTCTGCCTCGGGCTGTCCTTGCAGAGCTGCCCCACCCTCCAACCCAGGACCTCCAGAATCTCAGCGGAAATTAAGGCACCTTATGAGGGAGATGAGTGGCATAAAAATTAAACCAGTTAAAACAGCTCTGCCACAATGCATCTGCAGGATGCCCATAGGAGATTGTGAGGAGAGGCCAGAGCAGAGCCTGGCTACAGTGATCCTTCTTCAGGCTGCTCTGTGCCAGTTCTGGCCACCATCACCCCATCTCAGTTCATGGCAGAGCAAATGCAAGCCAGATCCCAGGAGTTCTGGGGAAGTCCTGGCCTCAGCCCCACTCCAAGTGAGAAGGGTGGGGGCTCCTCCTCCACCTCCTGGGCAGGGCAGGGTTGGAAAACTTGAGCAGAAGGGCCAGCCAGGGCCAGCTTCTCACCCAGCTGTAAAGCTGCTTGTCTGGTAGGGCAACTCCAGTTTAAACAAGTGGTGCAAATCCCGGAGCAGCCTGGCCCGCCCAAGACGGGCCTTTCAGGCAGCTGCGCACGACGGAGCTGCTGCCCTCAGGGCAAGGGGGGCAGCTCTGCTCCGAACAGGAGGCTTCCCAACAGTGGGGGAAATCAGTTAGTGCCACAGCTGGATGACAGAAGCTGTGGAGACTTTTAAGAAAAGGCTGGAGCGCCATTGGTCTGGAATAGTGTCGGGTCTCCTGCTCGAGCAGCAGGTTGGATTCAAAGACCCTCAAGGTCCATTCTTCTGAGACCAGCTCTGACCTCGCTGCTTCAAGGCAGCTGCCTCAGGAACAGGGCAGCAGGTCCAGAAAACAAGATGACGGCTGTGACCACCTAATCAGGAGTTCTGGGAGTTGAAGTCCACAGGTTGTAAAGGAGCCGGAGTTGCCCATCCCTGACCTTACCGGAGTCCTGTCCTGTTAGTACACTGTCACCACAGTTGCCACCTGGACTTTCTTTTGGGGGGATCCCTTGCAATCACAGCTGTGGAGGATTACTGCCCCTGGGTGTCAAAGGGCCTTGGAAGCTCCTGGCAGAGTTCAAGATTACATGGGCAGGGGAGCCTGCAGGGCGTGGTCAAGGGGAAAACAAAAGTCCACCCATTTTTTTATGGGGCTACCCTCATGACTTTGTGGACCTTGTCCTGCAGATTCTCCCTGCATGGTCCATGGCTTGGGTGGCTTGAGAACAGGGCAGGCACTTTGTTTCTTGCAGGGCTCATGCTGGCTGAGGAGTTCTGGGAGCTGAAGTCCACAAATCTTAGAGCTGCCAAGTTTCGAGAGCCCAGGTTTATGGTAAGAAGGGAAGGGCCTTTTTTCAGCAGCCAGCAATCTCAGGGTGTTTGCCAGCCACATTCCCCCAGGGAGGTGCAGGGTTGGCCTCCTTCTCTCCTTTTCATTGTGAACAGAAGCTGAAGGGCTGTGCTTGCCTGCAAGAGATGAAAGCCACAACTTCCCATTTTTCAGAGAAATTGCTTGGCTGTTCCTCGCCATCCATCACCAAGTATCAGAGGGCAACTGAGGAGGACTTGCGAGGCCGTAAAATAAATGGCTGGAAGGGCCACACAGCCAAACAGGTATCAGTCATGCGATTCAAGTCATTTAACAACCGGTTCTCCCTCATGACCGGCTGGGTAGGCGTGGCTGGGGTGTGTGTCATGTGACTGAGCGGACAAGGTGGGCGGTGGTTGGGGCCTTAGTGTGGGAGTGAAGCGCCCCTGCACTTGCCTTTGTGCAGCACCAGCATTCCGCCTTTGTCACGGTACATTTGTGCTCAAGGCAGCCCTCACCTACCGCTGCTTCAGCCTCCAAGCTGTAAGCTGCGTCTGTGGCGGAGAGAAGCGCCCAGGGGGTCTGATTCTCCAGCACCTCTCTTGCTGGGCCTTGCTACCCAACAGTCAGGTTTCTTTTTAAGATTTCTGCAGCAGAAAACAGTGGGTGGCTACTTCCGGCCTTTGTTGGTGCAGCTGGGCATGCCTCGGCCCCTTGGAGATGCACAATTGCTGTCCGTCCCGAGACAGTGGCCTGCTGCGTGTGCTGCAACCACCTCATGACCTGCACGCTGACCCCACCTAGACACGGCTCACGTTGCTCCTCTTGCCAGGGGTGAGTGAGGTAGGGCTGCCTTGTGGCTTCGTGTTGTAATGGGCATCAGGAGGGGCCCTGCCTCCCCCACTGTGAAGCGCACTAAATTTCATTGTGCTGTGCAAGGCGGCCACTTCGGCCATGAGGCGGCAACAGCAGGCCAGTGTCTCGGGGCAGAGAGCAGGTTGCGCATCTCCCCAAGTACAGGGGTGCTTCACTCCCACACTAAGGCCCTGGCCACTGCTGATTTGGCCTACATCGCCCCACCTTGCCATGAGTGATGCCAAGCTGGCCATGCCCACTCAGTCACATGACACTGCCCCAAGCCATGCCTACCCAGCCGGTCATTAATGGTTGTTAAATTACTTGAATCACAACACTGGGTATAAGCCTCTAATTTTCAGGGGCCTGTAATACTTGGAGAGCCTCGGCTGTCCCACTTGCAGCCCCCAGAAGGCTGAGTGGGAGTCCACCCCTCCCTGCTCCCAGCTGTTCGACTGACCTGATTATTTTGCGCTTATTATGGGGGTGTAGTCTGGTTGCCATGTTAGGGTCCACCAGACTCAGCCGATGGTGTAGCTCCTCACTCTCCAGATTCTCCAGCCCAGCTTTCCACTCTTCTGTCACCACTGCTGGATCGCTGGACTCCCCCTGAAAAAACAAGAGACAATCACACACAAGACAGATTCTCCAAAGTAGGACATAACTCCTGAAAGGAGACAATCTGCAGCTAAGCTCACAAATCCTCTTTTTCTGATCTTAGCAAGGGTCCAAGGAGGACATGGAACTCAAAATGGAACCCTTGCATCCACCCACCACCAACCTTGCACTGCCCATCTCTCAGAAGGACATCCTGCTTGCAAGCAGAACAGCAGATGTCAGACCCAGGCAGAGAGGAGGAAAAGCTGAAGAAACCATTGCCACCAACAAGTAAATCCAGCAGCATAAGGAAAACCTTAAGACCATTAGGCAGGGTGGGGAGAAATATTTTGTCATAAATATGTGACATTTTTGTAATCAAAGATTTTTGCAGGCATTCAAAAAGGATAGGATTCTGTAACTATTGGGAAGGAAGGAAGGAAGGAAGGAAGGAAGGAAGGAAGGAAGGAAGGAAGGAAGGAAGGAAGGAAGGAAGGAAGGAAGGAAGGAAGGTCTTGCAGAAATGAAGTAGAATTCACAATGCACACAAATCAGCCAAGGAACAAGGAGGCAAAGGACTAACACATCCCTGATAAAACTCCTTCTCCCCCATCTGTCAGTCAAAATCCCTCCTGCCAAAGGATTAATATCTATTTGTCCCAAAGTGAAGCTTACCTTCGTATCAAACAAAATCTTCCAGAGCAAAGATTCAATGTAATAATTTGTTCCACCAACCACAATTGGGACCTTCTGGGAGGCAAGAATCTCATCAATGTGAATAGTTGAGGAACACATGGAAAAACTTTCAAGCTGAGTCTCATTAAAAAAAACACTTAACATATATAAAACCTGATAACTTTAAAATCATACATTTTGGAAGACATCTTTTTCTTCTGCAGTGCCAGCATCAGAAATGTTTGGATTCTCCAGGATGCAATTTGCATGAGTTCTTTGCCTGAGTCACAAAGATGTTTTTTTACTATTTCTCCGAAAAATCAGAAGCTCTTTCACCTCCCTGCCCTAACATACACTCTCAAATTTGGATATAATGTGATCTATAACCCCTTGATTGTCGTTCTCTCCTACAGCACTGAGCCCACCTGTGTCCCAACCGAGTCTCTGGGAAAGGATATGATGGCAGTGGCCTTCTTCTGGAAGTCCAGCACTGTGTAGTTGGTGACCAAGGGATCCACAAAGCTGATCATGTGGTGCTTGCACAGCTTCTGCTCTTGGGCAGAAACTTTGTTGGTGATGATGTCCAGGCCCTGATATATCTGAGACGGAGAGAGACAGACAGACGAAGCTCTACATTCAGCCAGTGCTCGTCTCCGTGCTGGTGGCCAGCCTGGATCTCAGCTGGCCCACCACTTCAAGCCACGGGGGCCTCAGAGCAGACAAAGGGCCAATCTCAAGGCACTGCTGAGACAAGAATGCCTCCCCCACCCTTAGAAAGTACATGCTGGTTCAGGGCTGCTTGAGGCACCGTGCAAAGAAAGCCTGCCTGCCTGCCTGAACATGTTCTGATGACCTAGTGCACCAATGAAACAGTTCACTGGGAGCACCCTGCCTCCCAAAGGTGACCCGAGCCCTTTCTCCCTAAGCAGCCAGTGCATTGCTCCCCGTGGGGCAGGGCGGAGCCGCATTCCTTCTCTTGCTGGGAAAAGGGGCATCTGCGGGGCCTGAACCTACCAGCAAGGTCACCCCATCCACTAGTTCCAGAGCCACCTCTGGAGACTCGCTGGGTGTTTTGGCACACCCACCTGGGATCTGCTCCTTTTGTCCAGAGAACCGTTCAGCTTCAGATGGAGCCAGGGAACATTTCAAAGAACACCAGGACAGGAACACTAAGCATGTTATCGATTGCTTGTGTGGCTCAGCACTGAGGAGTCACAACTGAACTGCACACATCTGAGACAGAACAGACAGGTTCCGTTCCATCATCGGCTCAACCCACCCTTCTGGGTAACTGATGATGACCAGGGGAGTCAATTTTCCTTTTAGGATTGCTCTGTATACTCCTTGGTATATAACACTGCATTATGGAAGGATTTGCACCTTCGAATATAATTCTCCATCATCACCACCTTCCTATCTCCAGTTCAAATCTGGGATTTGGTGCTGAATGCCAGCAGACAGAGTCAGCAGAGGCTGGTCCAGGTTTTGCATGATCTTGTTCCTAATTGGCAGCTTCTATGTTCAGAAATCCCAGCTGGCAAAACAACCAAACAGCCTCGCCCTGGGTGCAGCTTCAGCAGAAGGATGCTCGCAAGCAAAGGTCCCCGTCTTCGGCTGCAGGCACCAAGGTGCCTTGGCCTCCGCAGCATCTTTCCTGCCCCAAAGGAAGGAGGCAAGAGTTGAAGAGGGCAGGGGCTGGGATAGAAGCATGGTTCCTCCAGCTGGCTCACATATAAGGATTAAAACCAGATGAGAAAAACAAACACCCCCACCCCTGTGATATGCAAAGCCAGAGTGGGGAAAAGAACAAAGCAGAACAAAAGACCAGACAGACACGGGGAGTGGGTGCGACCCTTCTTCCTGGGCCTCTGCAAGACTCCTGCAGGGCCTAGGCCGTATCCATTTCTCAGGGAAGGCTGCTTCAGAGGGGACAAAAAAGGCAGGTTTCCTTACTATATCTAACAGCACAGTATCAGCAGTTGAATTCTTCAAGTTTTTGGGTTCTATAAAAGAAGGATTCAACTGCTGATACTGTGCTGTTAGATATAGTAAGGAAACCTGCCTTTTTTGTCCCCTCTGAAGCAGCCTTCCCCAAGAAATGGATACGACCTAGGCCCTGCAGGAGTCTTGCAGAGGTCCAGGACTTGAAATAGATACTTAACATTAGAACCATCATTAACACAGCACAACAAAGGATGTTCTCCCTGCATCAACTTGGGAAATCCAGCCTGCTCCAGGAGCTGTGGTCCAGTTCAAGACAGGAATTATACAAAACATTTTGTATACAAAACATTTGCTAGACCAATATTCGAATACAGCTCATCAGTCTGGAACTCACATTATGTATCTGATATTAACACAGTTGAGAAAGTCCAGAAATACTTCACAAGAAGAGTTCTCCACTCCTCTACTCATTGCAGAAGACCTGATGCCACCACACTCGAAATTCTAGACCTAGAAAACCTAGAACTACGCCGCCTTCGGTCCGATCTAAGTATAGTATATAAAATCGTACATTGCAATGTCCTATCGTCAATGAATAATTCAGCTTCAACTATAACAATACAAGAGCACACAATAGATATAGACACAATAGAGCACACAAACTCAAGGTAAACCACATCAAACTTGATTGCAGGAAATACGACTTCAGCACCAGTGGTCAATGTCTGGAATACTCGACCTAACTCTGTGGTTTCTTCCCCAAACCCCAAAAACTTTAACCTTGGACTGTCTACTATTCACCTCACCCCTTTCCTAAGAGGTCTGTAGGAGATATACTACAGATATATTATACACTATGGTATATAGTATATACAATAGTATATACTATTATATACTATTGAGATATACTATTGGTGCATAAGCGCACCAATGTGCCTACCGTCCCTGTCCTATTGTTTCTTTTATTTTTCTTATATGTATCCATTTCATGTATTCATAACTATGTTTATACTTACATCTGTAATCTTATAATCGCTTGAGAAAAATAAATAAATAAATAAAAATTATTGAGTCTGTCATCTGCACATCAATAACTGTCTGGCTTGGTACAGCAACCAAACAGGACAGGTGCAGACTTCAACGGACAGTTAAGGCCCCGGAAAGAACAACTGCAATCAGCCTGCCTTCTGCAGAGGACTCATATATTTCATGGGATCAGAAGGAGCTGAGAAAATATCCCTCCCATCTTGGACATGAATGGTTTCAACTCCTCCCCTTGGGATGGGGCTACAAGGGCACTGCAGGCGAGAGCAACCAGGCACAGGGACAGTTTTTCTCCTCCTGCCATCGCTCTGCTGAACACCTAATTCTCAGTTTTATTTATCAATTTTTATTTATCAAGTTGTATGGCTACAGCATTACCTTATCTTCCTTACCACCCTCCCTTATCATTGTTTTTGTTGTTGCCTTGCATGTTCACTGAGAGCTTCTGCAACTGGAGAGAAATTCCATGCATGTCGAAACACACTTGGCCAAACCAAGTATTCCACTCTATTCCAGTGGTCACCAACCAGTGGGCAAGGGATCACTGGTGGTCCAGAGGAAAATTTTGGTGGTCCCAGAGAAATGTCACCCCCAAAGCAATTAATCCAGGCTGCGTGGGAACACAAGGCTGCACCACCCACATGGCCCGTGGGAACACAAGGCTCGCGTGTCACTTGCATTGCAAACAACATGAGGCAGTGAGGGGAGGGGTGGAGGGGGAGAACTTGCCCCACGGATCCCATGCGCCTGGCCTGGGTGCTTCTTTCTACTTCTTTCTCCTTCTGCTTTTGGCTGCATGCAAGGAAAGCAGCAAAAGTATTTCTTTCTCTCCCCCAAAAATAGGGGGAGTGGGAAATGAGCCAGAAATGAGTCTTTGGGACCCTGCAAGGCCTCCTGCTGCAAGAGGCTGCACTGGCACAAGTCTCACAAAGACTCGTTTAAGACTCATTTCTGGCGGAATTTGGGGGGAAAGAAAGACTTCTGCTGCTTCCCTTACATGAAGCCAAAAGTCTCTCTTTCTCCCCCCCTGGGAACGGAGCTGGAGACGGTATCCTGCGATCCCAAATAAAGAATGATCGGTTGATAGGAAAACTGGGGGTTGGTGGGATTTTCCTGCAGACTTTGTTTGGGATTTTCCCAGGGCCTCTTGTCCCGCGGGATTTAAAATTATGAGTTTGGTGGTCCCTGAGGTCCAAAAGGTCGGTGACCCCTGATCTATTCTATCGCACAGGATGCCACTGCTTGCTTCATGGAAACTGGAGCAACCGTGCTTGGCCAGGACTTTGTCAGGTCTAAAGTTGCAAGAGGGAAGCAAGTCTGTCGGCCTGCAAGGTCCTGCCCTGCCCATCGCCAAATAAAAGCGGGATACAAGGCGAGTTCCCAGGAGGGATGAGAAGGCCAGACTTCACTGGCAGAGAGGCTGCTCCAGGGAAGGGAGAGAGAGGGAGTTGGGGCCAGAGGCAGGCCTGGAGGCTGCAGAGTCTGGGCAGCGACCCGACGGACAAGCCACAAGCCACGGTCGTCCATCAGGGCTACCAAAGCCGCCTCAGCTCCACGCATGCCGGTCAGCTCAAGCAAACCGGTCAGGGCCGAAGAAGACGGCTGGCCTCCGGCTCAAGCCGGTGGGAGTTGGAAGTCCAGGCATCTGGGAGCCCCGATCTCCATGCAGCTTCCCTTGGCAGGAGGAGCGCCTCCCCCTCCCAAGCCGAGCAGGTGCGGCGGGATCCGGGCCCCAAACCGGCGGCCAAAGTGCCATCAGGCCGGGGGGGCAGCAGCAGAGGTGACCCCTCGCCAACGAGGGCGGGACGGGCCTTCTGGCTCGTCAGGTCGGGAGGGAAAAGCGGCGGCTCCGGCCGCGGCACCAGGAGCAGCCTCCACGCCGGCGCAGCACCCGCCCCGGGCGGCCCTCCTCCTCTTGCCACGGAACGGGGCCCGTCGCGCCGCGAGGCCGGGTTTTCGCGCAAGCGCAGCGCGGCCACTCGGGCGCCTGCCAGGCGACCAGAGCAGCTGCCCCGGCCGGCGGGCGGGCGGAGGCCTCCGGTCCCCCCGCAGCTCTCCAGAAGGGCCGCTTTCGTCGCGACGGGAACTGCGGGAGGCTGAAGCGGCCCGTTCCGTCTCACGCTCAAAGGCGACAGCCGTGGAAGCCGGAGCCACGCGGGAGGGAGCCGAAGGGCCGGCCGGAAGCGCCCCGCGCCGGGGCTGCAGCGCCTCCCCAGGGCTCCGGCGGCCGTGCAGAGGCCAGCCCGGGAGGCTCCGCGGCGGGAGGCCCGGCCGAGGCCCTGGCGCCCCCGGCAACCGAGCCCGCTCCACGCAGCGCCACC